>JAHNEJ010002303.1:0-290093 GCA_022559845.1 Amorphophallus konjac | reverse complement strand
GTATGTCTGTGCTTGAATTTCGGCTACATCAGCCTCATAGACTTCTGGTTCTTGGAGGACTTTGATGAGAGCCTCCCTCAGCTCTTTACTCCAGGCAATGGCCTCCCAAATGGTAAACATAGTTGGCATTCGTTTCATGTGTTGCATGATCTTACGATCAGCCCGAACCCGGGCTTGATCTAGTGGAGGGATCATCTCCGCCAGAGACTTAGGCTGATAAGGGGGCTTCTGGGCCGGCTCCAACTTTCCCTGGTCATTTGTTTCTTCTTGGAACAGCGGGGCTAAAGATTCCTCTTCCGAAACTGGAAGCTCTTCATTGTCCTTGCCTGAAGGGCCTGCTTGGGCTGGATCAGCAGGCTGCTCTGGGGAGAGGGGACCAACGGGATCAGTATCTTCATTCGTTGGATCAAACGGAATAGGATCCGATTTTTCTTGAGAGATTGGCTCAACGGACTCCTCATCTTCGTCTGAGGGGTCGAAAATTAAAGTTTCAGCCCGTACTTGCACCTCAGAGGGCTCATTGGGTTCTTCTCCTCGAAAGATGATCACTCTTTGGGAGGTAGTTGGCTGGGAAGTGTGCCCATTGGAGGATGTTGAATGTCTTCCCCGTCCGCGTCCGCGGCCTCTACCGCGACCGCGGTTTCGGATTTCCGCATTGCGACGGCGGTAAGTAGCCATAGTGATCCTATCCCCAGCTGCGGAGAAGGTGACATTGTCTTTGCTTGACCCTCGTAGACTTTCTGGTGGAGGG
The DNA here is from genome assembly GCA_022559845.1 of Amorphophallus konjac. Classification (NCBI taxonomy): domain Eukaryota; kingdom Viridiplantae; phylum Streptophyta; class Magnoliopsida; order Alismatales; family Araceae; genus Amorphophallus; species Amorphophallus konjac. Next base: position 289,342 of record JAHNEJ010002303.1, on the reverse strand, counting down.
ATTGACACCATATTACATGAGAAGTTCTTTAGCATTTCGTCTAACTTCTCTATGGTGAGTTCTTCATCTTTGTAGAAGACGGAGAGCTCCTCCGGAATAGAAAGTTTTTCGCCCTCCTTAGCTCGCTCGAGCATTTGTCGGAGCCAACTTTTGAGCCGAGTTTTACGCTCGAACTCTTCTCACGGGATATACTTGTCAAGTGTGACAGGCCCGGCTGGGACAGAAGGTATATAATCTTCTAACTCTTCAATTAACTTTTGAAGCTTCTGCAAAGGGGTTAACTCCTTAGGTGCTTCCATGGCCGTCGCTTGCTCGGCCTGTCTTTTTAGTCTTCTCTTCAAATTCTTCTTTCTATTCTTTTCTTGCTTCTTGGCTCGTGCCAACTCTTCTTGAGATGGGGCAGCCTTTCTTGTGGACGTCTGAGCAATGTCCTTTGCCTTTATAATCGCAGGATGGGTCTTTCCTTTGAACAACTTTGAATGAGGGTTCTTTTTGGAGGTGACGTTTACCCATTCGCCCCCTGTCTCAGGAGTCTGGAAGGTCGCGTTGATTGCCCTTTCCACAATTTCAGGGGGTAATTCTTGGAATTCGGCCACAAATGGGGCCAAAGCCGCAAGGAATGTCGTCTCCTTCATTGACTTGCTGACTAATAGGCCCGGGGCCTGATTTGCATGGTCCCAACTCGGCCTTACTCTTTTGTCTGCTCCCAGAACTCGTGGCACTGTTCAACAATTGAGAACTATTTTGGTGCACTTGCTTAAGCCTAGACTTGCCATCACCTTTCGGTGGCTTCCTTTTTGGCATTTCCTGGACATTTGACTGGAGTGGGTGAAGACGCAACTCGCCCAAGGCTGGAACGGACGAAGCTTGGACCGGGCTTTTAGGGCTCAAATCGGAGCTCCCATGGCGGGGTCGGGCTTCCTCCATTCTGTGTATTGCTGCTTTATGCTTTATATCTCCCATGGCTGACCTGGGAGTGTGGTCGAAAGTAGATGACTTGCCTTTCCTAAGAGAGGCAGAAGACCCTTTGATGGAGACACACGGGCTATCACCTTGAGAGACAGTCCGGTATTCAGAGTGCCACTCTCAGACGAGCCGATGGCCCCTTGTTGAGAGAGGGCTGGAACTTCACAATGAGAATCTTTGTCCTTTGCACTCTTTCGTGTGATAGGGGGATTCCGCTCCAAGCAGGGAGAGTTGACTTGGACAGAGTGCGGAGATTCGCGCACCAAAATTTCCTTTCCGCCGAACAAGATATCCAGCAGTTTTTTAGTTTCTTCCTTTGGAAAAGGTAAGGAATCTAGGTCCTGCCAGGGTCGCCATTCAAGGCTCCTGTCTGAGGATCTATCTGGGGCGGGCCCATTCTCTGGTGCTTGTGACATTGACTTCCCGTGAGAAGTTCATGCATGTATAACATTTACTGAAAACGGCGACCGTCCCCATGGAGAGGACGCCGAGGGAGCTTGAGAACCCTCCTTTAGCTTTATAATCTGTCGGGTAATCAAATCCTCGGCTATGTCTTTGAAGGTGGGACAATCATAAATGACATGTCCCATGGCACGGTGATATAAGCAGTAGCCATGCCGATGTGTCATACCGGTCATCAGGTCACTGTCTGGTTTAGGGAGCTGTATTAACCTCTCCCTTTGGCAAATCTTAAATATCTCCAGAGTTCTGTACTGGGGAAAGGAATACAACTTTTCTGGGGGCTCTGCAGCAGGCGAGCCTCTTGAATCTTCGGATAGCCATCCTCCAGCCCTCGGCCGTCTTCTGGGCTCCACCGTAGCTTCTGAGTTATGGGTAGAAGCTGGAGCAGGTTCTCTTGTTGAAGGTGTCAGGGACAGAGCCATCAGGCGGTCGTCCATGCGCCTTACAAGCCGCAGTAGCTCTTGCTGATCATGCTGCAGATGCCTGACTTCTCTTAAGTTTTCAGACAGCCTTCTGAATGGACAGACATTCGGACATTAAAAAATAGCCTCTTGCCAAGGAGGTACCTGGCGGGGCAGGGGCTGAGTCCAGACCACGCCGTGGATCCCTAACCTGACTTTTCCTAGAGATTTTCTGAATGACATTTACCGAAAACCTCGATTCTTCGTGGATGTGAGGCTGAGGGGGATATTTATTAGTGCATCTTTCATTTAGAATATGCTCAGCAGCTTCATGAAGCCTCTTTCTTACCATGCTTTCTCCTTGCGTATCGATCTCTCCCCTTTGGATGAGGGTTTCGATGCAATCTTGCAGTTCTTCGCATTCTCGGGTGGGATGCGATATCACTGCATGGAACTCACAATATCTTGGATGGGCCTTCTCAACTTCAGTGTAAGTAGGAGGGGGGCCGTGCACCATGATGCGACCTTCCTCTAGAAGAATATCAAATATCTTCTTCGTGTTTTCCTTTGGAAAAGAGCACTGGTGGGAAGGCCTCCATCCTGGGTACCACAAAGTGGGTTTTATCCCGCTAGGACCTGCTTCTTCTGTCCCCAGATCGGGGAATGTGAAGGCTGCCATTTGATAAATTTGGTGAGCTGGCCGATGGCTAATGACATTAACCGAACGGGTCACTCGGTCCCAGATGTGTGGGGCTGAGGAGGATCAACCCGAGTCCCCTTCATGGTGATGAGTTGATTTTGTATCATTTTTTCCAGCTCTTCTTTGAAAACATAGCAATTGTCAATAGTGTGCCCTAACAAACGATGATATGGGCAATAATTGGGGTCATCTGTCTTACCGGCCTCTTCTGGCTTTTTAGGCTCTGGCAAGGCTATTAACTTATTCTTCATGCAAAGGTTGAAGAGCTTGCCAGTGTGCTCCTTCTTAAAAGAGTAAGGAGTCTTCATCCGCTCGGCCAGTTTCGTGGTCGGTGCCCTCTTTTCAGACCTTTGGCCAGAATCACCTGGCGATGTTGCCTGGCCGGCTTCGGTGGTTGGAGAAAAGTCCTTACACGGGCGTAAATGTAGGGTTGTCAGCGAAGAACATTTCAATCTCCGCGACTACTGAATTTAGCTGGTCGAACCCTTTAATACTTGCCCCCAGGAGTCTTTCACTGGCTTTCGGGGCTAAGCCTCTTCGGCATATGGTTATGGCATCTTCTTGCACCGGGGGATTGTCACATCGCATGCTGAGATCTCTCCAGCGTTTGATGAAGTCCAATGTCGTTTCCCCCCTCTTCTGCTTGAGTGAACAGAGCTCGGCGAGGGATACTTTCCTTTCAGCCAACTGGAATCGGTCGATGAATTTCTTTTGCATATCGGCCCAGTCAGCGACAGAGTTGGGCTTCAACCTCGAGTACCATTGAAACGCACTTCCGGTGAGAGAAGTTGCGAAATATCGGAGGAGATAAGATTCCTCAAGGGCCAAGTCTCCCATGGCAGTCACATAGTAGGCGAGGTGCTCATGCGGCGATCCTTGCCCATTAAACTTCTGCAATTTAGGCACCTTCGGGTACTCCGGAGGGAGTTTCTTGAATTGATGATGAATAGGGTAAGGGGCACTGTATATGTCAACAGTGGCGATACCCTCGCCACGCTGGGCGAATTTATCTTCAATAATCTTCTCTATCATGCGGCGTTGGGTGATCGCCTCTTCAGCTCCCATGATCTGAGAAGACTGGATATTGAGTTGGGTTCGGAGCGGCTCGACCCCTGCCTCGGCACGGGCGCTATGCGGGTGAACAGCCTGCCGGCTAGCAATGACAGGATTAGGCAGCTGTTGCTCTAGTCGAAGATCCTGACCATGCATCGGTGTCTGAGGCCTTCGGGCGCTTGTATCCATTTGTCGCTTTATTTCCAGCATGAGATTGGTCATTTCTATATGCCATCTCTGCATAGTTTCAAATTTGGCATCATCGGACATTGCCTGGAAAGCGGCCTTTGTCGGTGGCTCAAAGACCAAATTGGGATAACCATCATCATGAATGCTCATAACATCATCGGCATCAGCTTCTACTCGTGGTAGATTCTCGCCCTGGTTTTGAAGAAGCTCCTGGGGAATTTCTCGGTGCTGCCCCTGGGAGGAAGTCCCTACTTGACCACTAAGCTGTGTTTGGAGACTCCTTCTGGCAGCATTGCGAGTATTGCGGTATACCGCGTCTGCATCTGTTGCCAGATTTGGATCATTCGCCCCTGCAGGGTCACTAGGATTGGCGGGATTGCCAATTTGCTCCATATGTTGCCTTCCAGAGGCGTAATAGGTGTAGATTTTCATACTCCCACATACTTCTGCCATCTGGACTACTCTTCGTTTCTTGGGCACATGGCCTCTAGGACGAAGGGGTGCCCCCAATCGGTCAAAGACGGAGGTTTTCACAGGAAGGGTCTCCGTTAGTCTTTCAAAGACGGAAACCCGCTAAGTAGGAACCTGGGCACAGTTGCCCGTCTTAGCTCGGATAGATCCAGAGCTTTGGGATGTGAAGTTGGGCTTGCGATAAGCCCCCTTCCTTTTCCGCCCTTGCGTGGCGCCGGACGATGCCATGTCGACTCGGGGCTGGGTCCGCGCAGGCTTCGTGGCCCTGGCCTGCTTAATTGCTTGGGCCTCCTGCTTGGTAACCCAAATCTGCTTGACCTTGTAGGGACGCCGCTCAGACGCCTTATTGCTATCATCGGACATGGTCTTCTTTTTGAAGCCTAGTCCGTCTTCTCGCATTTTGTGTAGGAGCGAGAAGCGGTTGGAAGTGGATATACTGGGGACACATCAGTCCCGTGGAACCCTCGGTTCGGTGCCGTCGAGCCGAACACGTAGATCCCCAACAAGTATGGATCTTGAGGTCTTGGCTGCTGGTCTCCTATTCTGGCGGCGGCGATGCTGCCCCCATTTGACAGGGACGACATCGGTAGTGAGCGTGTTCATAGAGAACGCGCGAGCTTGGACCGGACGGAACTTGTTGCCCCCAGCAACAGCAGATGGGGCCGAAGAAGGCATCTCCGGCTGAGTGGCAGGGATCACCCCCAGGAAGAAGGGGGAACCCACAACTGTCGGGAAATCCCCAAACGCAATGGGGACAGTAAGGTAGCCATGGCGGGCGACGGTGAGCGGGCCGTAGGTAACTGCCGCCATTACTAGAATTTCCTTTGCTTTTGAACCGCTTCCTGCTTCCTCCTGCTCAATAGAGAAGAAGAGTTAGGGTCTTTGTAAGGGCATTGAAAGAACTTTAGCAGTTAAATGAAGGGCGGGAAATGTCCCACCGGGCGTGCCAGTCTGTTTACACGCGGAAAAATTATAGTAAACTTCTGTTTTATTGGAAGGAAATAACATGCATATTTGTATTTTAACTTTTTTTTTAACGCTTGCATGTTATGGTTTCCGCGCGCGTGATTTATCAGACGATTTAAGAGTTCGTGTACTGGACTCTTCCCCACCAACCGGAGTTGGTGTTAATTTACATCGGACAAGTCCGAATACCCTTGATAAAAACTGCTAAAGATGTTTTCTTGTCCTCATGATATTGACCCTTTTTGCCAAAAAATGTTGGTTTGAGAGAGAACATTTCCTTTTGTCTCGAGATAGGGCATCATTGCAATTATCCTTTTGGAGGGGTTTACATGCAATTTTTCCCTTTGGAGGGGTTTATATGTAATTGTCCCCTTTGGAGGGTTGTATATGCAATTTTCCCCTTTAAGAGGGATTTATATGTAATTTTCTCCTTTGGAGGGGTTTCTATGCAATTCTCCCCTTTAGAGGGATTTACATGCAATTTTGCCTAAAATCATGATTTTTATACAATGTGCCCTTCAATATTTGTAGAACATGTCTTCGTTCTGAAATTCCAAAATTTTGCACATATCTTCTTACACGATCTCATGAACTTTGAGGGTATAATTGTAAATTTTGATTTCTTTGTACACTAGACATGGTTTTGTACCAACTTTGGTCATATTCGGACATTTCCCACAGAATTTTCAGATTTTTGGAATTCATGCATAATTCCTTGAGGACCTTTACATAATTTCTCAAGATACAGGGGATAAATCCATAATTTTACACGTGAAATCCTTCCATATGGCCTTGGACATAACAATTTCACAATTGCACATTTTGGTCAATCAGCATAATCCATGTGTTGCAATTTAGATCCCTTTGGATTCATGTTATACACAACATGTTCACATGAGGGTATTTTAGTAAAGTACCCTCCTTAGGTGAGTCCTTCACATAAAATAGGTTTTCAACTTTAACAAAACCCAAAAGAAGGGAGGCTGCGACCTGCTCCCTGTGCAACTGCCTCTGCCGGACTGCTGCTCCTTCAGTCTTCTCCCTCAAGTCCTCAAGCTTCGATCTCCCTTTTCCTTTCAAGCCATTGCCTCATATTTATAGGAGGAGGAGAAGTGAACCCGGAGGTAGGTACCTCCAGGTTTCTGCCCTTCCACCTCCCTTCCATCAGTTTTTTTTTTGCTGTACGTGTAGAGAGAGACAAAGGGGCAGAGGTTAGTACCCCCGGGCCTCCTTTTTTTTTACTGTTCCTTCTTTTTTGTTGTTGAAGCCACTGCATGGAGAGAGGAAGAGAAAGGTCAGTGGGCCCCTCTTCCATGGACTGCATACCCGGTAGGTACCCCCGGGTTTATAAACCCGGAGGTGCCACCTCCGGGTATTCTCTTCTCCTTCCTTTTTTTTTTTGCTGGTTGCTCCCTTTTTGTTGGTTCTGTAGACAGCAGAACCCGGAGGAGGGACCTTCCCTTATTCTGTCCTTTTCTTTCCCCGCTGCCTTACTTTTTCTTGTTGTGTGGACAACACAGCATCCGGAGGCCCTACCTTCTTTCCCCACTGCCTTTTCTTTGCTTTTTCTTATTCTGTGGGTAGCACATCCGGAGGTCCTATCTTCATCTTGCCCCACTGCCTTCTTTTTGCTTCTGTGGACATCACATCATCCGGAAAGGCAGCAGAGTTTTTTTGGGAAGTTGCCTCAGCATGTGGAAGTGGTATGAGTTCTAGTCACCTCCTTTGGGAGTGGTGACCCTGAGAGACTCCTCACCTCCTATAAGTATTGGTATTCTCTTCTTTGCTGGTTCTGTACACAGCAGAACAGGAAAAGGGAGGAGCAGGTTGGAGGTAGGTACCTCCCGTTTTTTTTCTCTCCCTTTATCTCTTTTATTTTTTTATTCTGTCCACAGCAGTACGTGGAGGTAAAGTCTCTTTTCTCTGTTCACACTGCTGCAATAATACCCGAAGGTAGGCATTTCTTGTATCTGCAGCAGAACCTGAGGTGGGCAAGTCTTCTGTAGACTGCATACCCGGAGGTAGATACCTCCGGGTTTACTTCCTTTTTTCTATCCATAGGCCCTTCTTGTGTCTGCAGCAAAACCCTGAGGTGGGCACCTCCGGGTTTGCAAACCCGGAGGTGCCAACTCCGGGTTGCTCCTTTCTTTCTTTTTTCTGTTCTTGCAAATCAGAGGGAGAGGGAAACCCGGAGGTAGCTACCTTCGAGTCTGTAGAATCCGGAGGTGGGTACCTCCGGGTCTGCAGAAAAGAGGAAGGCAAGGGGGCGGCCATCAGTCAACTTAAACTATTATAAAAGCCTCCTCTGCTGTCCTTTTCCACCTTGTCTTGAAGCTTTATGCTCCTCTCTGTAGAACGGTACACCGGCGGCCCTTTCTCTCTTGGATTTTGTTGACTTCTCGGACTAGTTTTGCTGTCCTTGTCACTGGAGCACAGGGGTAGGCTTGTGGTCCCTTAGAAACATCTCTTAGACGTTGGGGGCTGCTATTTAATTGACTTCTTGCTGCGTAGGTGTGTGATTTTAACATGCCTGCCATGTGTTTGATGAAATACCCGTGTGTTGAAACACACTAGTCTTTGCATGAAACTTCACCCAATGGGATGTTGAGAACATTTAAACTTACACCCTATTATGACGGCTATGATTTACACCACTTATCACCGTCACTTAGGGGAGCCACTTTAAGTGTTTGATGGAATTCTCGTGTGTTAAAAACACATTGCTCCTTGTATTGATCTTCGCCCAATAAGGCGTCGAGGCATTTAAACTCTACTCCACTATAACGGCTGCCATTTGAATCGCTTGACGCCGGACTTTAGGGGAGTTAATTTCAAGTGCTTGATGCAATTCAAACGTGTAAAAACATGCAGTCCTCTTATATAACAAATTGCCCGATGGAATGCCAAGGACATTTGGGCTCGAACCATGTGTAATGGTCTAAGTTCTAAACCTCTTCTAACCATCATGCGACTTTAATTCATTTATTTCATCTTGATTATGAAATTAATCAAAATTTTCCTTAATGAATATTGTGAGGTCCAACAACTATCCTTAATGCAAAAATTACTTAAGCATCATTCCCAAAAATGCATTTGAAGACACATTATTTGTTTTGTTGAAATGTTGTAAAAATGCCATCATCGTAAACGACCGTTTACCATCAGTAGATTTAACTATGCTTATATATAACCATAGTTATAAAATGATAAAAATACCCCAATTAATTAAACCCCCATCTTTCTCTCTCTCACACACACATTCATGGACTTGATCCTGTTTTCCTAGCTGTGGTTGCTACTTGCGGCGGCCATCGTGGTGTCGGCAGGCTTCCTCTTCTCCTCATGGTTGATAAGGGAGCACAGGCCACAAGCCGGTATAACCAGGTTGTCAGGTGGCTAGTATTGTCCATCGGGTTCATGGTGGTCATCATTGCCGAGCGGATCGCCATGGTCATTATGGCTGAATTGGGTGAGGGCTCCAGTCGGGGTGGAGCACCTTGAGCATGGCGGCTACACCGGTGGTGTGAGTGCAAGCTATGGACGTCTAAAACATGATATTGAAAGGGCAAAACTTGCCCTTACCATCGAGCGTCAATGTAGGGGCTTTCTTACTGAGGTGGTATGTAGCCGACGTCTGAAGCCACGAGGTTGTGCTTTAGGACTTTTGGGGAATTTGTCGTGGTCCTCTGGTGGTGTAGTAGGCCATAGTGTGCACTGTAGTGTTGCCGGTGGCAGTGCTTCCAAAGTGGAGGCTCGTCGTTGGGCTAGAGCTTTTGTTGATGTAGTCCGAGATGCGACTATCCTCTTGAAGCAGACAAATGTGGTGTAGTCGTCGGACTTGTGGAATTTGTCCAGAGATGGGGATAGATTATGAAGATGCTGTCGTGTAGTTTTGCCATCTAGACCCAATCCGAGTCTATGACTACCAAATTGAGCTCTCTTGCGGGACAAGACCTTCTGCATCCTTAGTGGCCCTTTCAAGAACGATGTCTACATCAATGACCCTGCACATTGTCTGACCTTGCTGGGTGGGGTGCCGGCACTGGAGTCGCCCTTTGTCCCTCTTTAATGAGGGACGACTATGTGGACCTGACAAAGGCAACCAGCCATCCTCTAAATGTTTAGCACATCTCACAAATTAACTTAGTTCCACAAACGTTATGTGAGAGTTAGAATACGAAAGAAACAAAGATCGTGACGACTGTCAAAGTGGAAACATGCAGATCATTGGCAATTAAGGAATTACCGCGTAATTAGGCACACTCAACTCACAACACAAATTGAGAAAGCACAACTAGGATTGGTCTCTCATATGGCCAGCAATTAAAATAATCTTAAATACATCGCACTCTCAACAACAAACTTCATGCATTCATACTAGTAGAACAAGCAAAGAACTAGAGACTTAGGGTCCTAATACGACCTTCGCATGGAGAGACAAAGGAGGTTGCTTGTTGGATGGAGGAGAGATGAGAGGGTACAAATAATGCAGGAGAAATAATTAAGAGTGCAAGGGGGGCTACATGGGAAGAGGAAAGAAATAGGGGGGGAGAGAGAGAAGAAACACGAGTATGGCTGTTGTGTTCCAGTTGAAGGGGGCAACGGTGGCCATGGAAGGAAGGATCAGATCGGATTGGCCAATCCGATTGGATTTGGGTCAAGTTGATCAGATCCCGACCCCCCCAATCTCGATTCATGGACCGGATCGTTCGATCCAGTGCGATCCTCACCCCTTAAATTAAAAAAAAATGAAATGAATGGTTCACTCCTCTCGGATGAATACTAAAAATGAGGAATGAATAGTATCCTCACTTTTATTGTTCCTTCGAGAGGAATGAACAATATCGGTAGAAGAAGAAGTCGTCATCGCTATCGATCGTCGATGTTGTGGCCACTGGCAGTTGGTGACTTCTCATCCTTTGTGGGTAGGAACTTACAGTCTTTGCTGCCGTCGCTACCAATCGCCGATCCTGTCATCATCGACAGTTGGTGACTTATCATCCTTCGTGGGCGGGAGCCTTAGCTGGCATGAGAGAAGGAAGAGGCAGCGAAGGGCATAAAAGCTCTTGCACTTTTGGATAAAAACCCCTATAAGGTATCCTTTATTCAAATGAACCTCAAAATAAAAAAACTTATCTCCCCAGATTGGGATGGGACCGACCGATCCGATCCTGATTCCCAATCATGAAGAAGAAGAAGAAGAAGAACTTACCGTCGTTGCTGCCGTCACTACTGATCGCCGATGCTATCGCCACCGACAGTTGGTGACTTCTCATCCTTCGTGGGCGGGAGCCTTAGCCGGCATGGGGGAAGGAAGAGGCAATGAAGGGCATAAAAGCGCCGACATGGGGGAAGGAAGAGGCAACGAAGGGCACAAATCGTCGATACTGTCGCCACTAGCAGTTGGTGACTTCTCATCCTTCGTGGGCGGGAGCCTTAGCTGGCATGGGGGAAGGAAGAGGCAATGAAGGGCATAAAAGCGCCGACATGGGGGAAGGAAGCGGCAACGAAGGGCACAAAAGCCCTTGTACTTTCGTATAAAAACCCCTATAAGTTATCCTTTATTCAAATGAACCTCAAAATATTTTTTTTTTATCTAGATCGGATCAGGATCAATCGATCCCCGGATTGGGATGGGGTTGGCCGATCCGATCTTGATTCCTAATCATGAAGAAGAAGAAGAAGAAGAAGAAGAAGAACAACTTACTGTCGTTGCTACCGTTGCTACCGATCGTCAATGCTGTCGTCACTAGCAGTTGGTGACTTCTCATCCTTTGTGGGTGGGAGCCTTAACCGGCATGGGGGAAGGAAGAGGCAATGAAGGGCATAAAAGCCCTTGCACTTTTGTATAAAAACCTCTATAAGTTATCCTTTATTCAAATGAACCTCAAAAATAAAAAAAACTTAGCTATATCGGATCGAGATCAACCGATCCTTGGATTGGGATGGGATCGGCCGATCCGCAATTCCCAATCATTCCTTCATTGGCGACGGCTTGGCTAGGCGTTCGAACTCGACTGGTGAGGATGGTGGCTCTGGTGGGTTGGAACCTTGTTGGGCTTCACGGATGTGGCAAGGAGCAGGTGTGTGGGTGGGTGCGTAGGCCTGTAATGGTCGCAAGACTGATAGGTGGCGGGGTTGATGTGCGTGTGGGTGCTTAGAGGGCATGCTGGCAGCTGGGAGGCCGCGTAGGCGGTAGTAGGGACTGGCTCGCATGGGGGGGCAATTAGATGGTGGCTAGCTAGCGGATTGGCAGGGCACATGGCATACTTCTGCAGACACCCCTTAGTGCACGTGTCGCATGGGTGATGGTGTGATGGGTGGTGCCTTGCGAACCAGGAAGGGAGAGAGTGTGAGAGTTGGATGGAAAGAAGAGAAAAGAAGACAAAACAGAAAGAAGAAAAGGATGAGGGGGTAGGAAAGAAAGTGGAGCTTCTTGGGAACTTGGTGCAGGGGGTAAAGGAAGAAGAAGGTGGCAGAGTGGAAGAAACAGAAATAGAAAGAGAACGAGTAAGAAGGAGAGAGAAGATATGTTCACAATGCATTGGTAGGGCCTCTCACCTACCTCACTCTCGGAGTTTACTTCAACTCCCTCGCACACTTCTTCAATTCTATACAATGATTTGAAAAGAGAGTACATCACTGTTTATAGACCCAAGGAACCCTGAAGTGCTTATCAAACTAGGAATGTGGCTCAGACTACTAAAGCAATACTTAGAAATTCTAATGGGACCACATCCTACTTGGATTGAAAAATAAAGAAGTAAAAATACTTTTAGAATTCTTAGATTGTGTTGATCTCTCTCTCGCTCGCTCTCTCTCTCTCTGTGCAACCCTTGGTTTGTTGGGGGTGCCAACACTGGAGGGGGCTTTCCCTCTCTCCCCCCTCTAGGTGGGCGTCAGGGAAGGGTATTTTTGTCATAGAAAATTCAACTCATTAGTGCAATTGAATATGTGAGAAATATTTGTCTCTTCATGAACAGAAGTTAGTCATAGTGGCCTTATAGCAACATTTTGACAAAAGCAACGGTAGTGTTCAAATACATTTCCAGGATTGATATTTTTATAATTTTTTGCATAATGATGGTTTGTATGCGAAAAACCCTACAGATTCTGTCGATTCATGTAGGTAAGACATAGAGTCTCCGCATAGCCAAAACCCCTTTAAGCACCAACATGTCTTTGACGAAAAGCATGGAATGAGCAATGACATCCTGTGGACTGCATTTCATGTTGGAAGCTCTTGTTGTTCTTCTCTTTCCACACAAATGTTGAACTCTGCAAATTTATAATATATTTTCTCATATTTTTAGAGAATTTTCAGATTAAGTTTATTATGTGACGGTATGAACTGATATAAAATCATCGATGTTATATAAATGCCCTTGGGATTCCGTCGGGCGTGCTTATTTATATAAATTGTACGTGCTTTCATGCATTGTAATTTCATCAACCGCCTTGTGGGCGGCGTACGCAACAAACCAACAACAAATGAGTCTATCCGACCTTCGAAGAAAGGCAAGCATATAAACTACTCTTATTGGAGTACAATGATTGTTTCGCCTTCACTTACAAGGAAATGTCCGAGTTGGATCCCTCAGTGGCTGAACACAAGTTGGCAATACTCTCCACCAATCAAGCAGACCCAAAGGTGTATGCGTTATGAACAGGAAGTAAATGTAGAAGTTGATAAGCTCCTAGATGTGGACTTCGTAGAGCCTCGCATATACCCAATTTGGGTCGCCAATATTGTCCCAGTAAAGAAAAAGAATGGATAGCTCCGAGTCTGCATCGACTTCGGGGGCCTGAACAAAGTATGTCCGAAAGATGACTTTCCAATCCCAATCACTGAAACCATGCTTGATATGACCACAAGACATGAAGTCTTATCATATTCATAGACGGATCGTCATGTTGCAACCTGATCTGTATGGCCATTAAAGATAAAAATCATACTGCCTTTCGGGCTCCCAAAGGAATTTTCAATTACAAGAGAATACCTTTTGGCTTGAAGAATGTAGGTGTTACTTATAAAAGGGCCATGACCAAGATCTTTGATGAAATGCTGCACGACTTGGTCAAATGCTATGTTGACGACCTGGTTGTTAAAACCAAGGGGCGGGAAAATCGCTTGGCCAACCTACGCTGAGTCTTTGAAAGGTTCTAGCAATACCAGCTCAAGATGAATCTGATGAAGTGCACCTTTTGCATGTCAAGCGGTAAATTTCTTGGCTTCATCGTCAGGTACCGGGTATAAAAATAGACCCGGACAAAATCAAGGCAATTATGAAGCTGTCGCCTCCCAGGAATTTAACCGAGCTCAGATCTCTCCAAGGAAGACTCTATTATATCAGAAGATTCATCTTTAACCTATTGGGGAGATGCATGCTCTTTGGAAAGTTAATGAAGAAAGGAGCACCTTTCATATGGGATCAAGAGTGCCAAAATGTCTTTGAATAACTGAAGGAGTACATGCTTACTCTCCCAGTGTTGGGGGCATTGGTAAAAGGGAACCCTCTCATACTTTACATTACTACCATGGAGGTCTCGCTCGGAGCCTTGTTGGCGCAAATCAATGAAGGCGGTAAGGAGCTACCACTATACTACAGAAAGCTGATCGACTCTGAACATCGGTATTCTCCCATGGAAAAAGTGTGCTTGGCACTAGTCGTCGTCGTCAAAAGCTGAGGTCCCACTGGGGAGAACTAATATCAAAGTTCGACCCACTTAAATTTCTTCTCAAACAGTCCAAATTGTCAGGAAGGATAGGGAAATGCGCTCTACTCCTCATGGCGATTGATATTACCTTCGTCATGCAAAAAGCGATCAAAGGACAAGGAATGGCCGAGTTCTTGACGGCACATCCAGTCCCAGCAGATTCTCCCCTAAATGCCGCACTCCCTGATGAAGAAACACTCTCGGCCCAACAAAGTGCAGAAAATCAAACTGAAGATGTCCTACCATAAACAGAGGACGACGCCCTCGCAATTGACTTGCCTTGCTGGGTGCTCTATTTTGATGGCGCCTCCCGAACAGTCAAAAAGATTGACGGCACCACAAGCCTCTCTTAGGGGCTGGTATAGTCTTCGTGACTCCATAAAGAGGAATTCTACACAATTCATGCGCTCTCATGGAGCCGTTGATCAACAACGAAGGAGAGTATGAAGTCTTAATAGTGGGACTTCAAATTTCCTTGGAGATAAGCATCAAATGCATCAAAGTCTATGAAGACTAGCAACTGGTCATACGACAAGTCATCGGTGATTATGATGTTCAAAAACAAGACCTAGTTCCTTACCATGCTGCTGTGATAAGGCTTAAGGAGAAGTTCTTCTTATTTCAAGTAGGTGACGTCCCCGGGAGTAGAAACTCCCAGGCGGATGTCCTTGCCAAATTGACTTTGGCCTTCAAGCTTCCCCTAAGGAGAATTAGATATAATAATTAGGCACCGAAGACTCATGCCAAGTGTGCTAGACGAAGAATCATGTCTCATAGTTTTTGAGGTCAACACCATTCAAGAAGACAATGTTGTGGCAGAAGAAGATTGGCGCGAGCCAATCATGAAGATAAAAAATGGCATGCTCCCTCCAGATCGGGCTCAAAGTGTTCAACTTTTACGTAGAACTGCATCCTATCAATTAATAGAAGGCCAACTATTCAAGCTTGTCCATGAAAAGGACAAATCTCTTCTTCTGCGAAGTCTCTTACCAAGAGAAGCTAAGACAGTAATGGGCGAGGTCCACTCTGGATTGTGCGACGCTCATGAAGCAGGAGATGGAATGAAAAACAATATCAAACTCAAAGGATTCTATTATCCGACCATATATGCGGACTGTAACCAATACGCACGTACATGTCATCAATGCCAAGCCTTCGTCCCTGTGCCAAGAAGACCTCCAATTCATTGCATCCTACAACCACCACGTGGCCATTTGTAGAATGGGGAATAGACATCGTGGGACCCTTCCCTCTATTATCCAAAGGCTATAATATAAGTTCATCTTGGTTGCATCAAATTATTTTTCCAGATGGGCCGAAGCCATTCCTCTCAGAGTTAAACGGAGAAGCCGTCCCCCGGTTTGTCAAACATTACATTATATATAGATTTGGCATTTCATGTTGGATTATGTCAGATAACGCCACGCCATTCGGAAATAAGGCCGTATATTAACTTGCAGCAAAATTTTATATCGACTAGAGGACATCAGTGGTCTACAATCCTCGGGCCAATATATTGGTTGAAGCATTCAACAAAATCCTTTGCAAGCTCTTGGTCAAAATAGTTGGTGGCCGTAGAAAGGGGTGGGGCGAGAAGATACATGAAGCTCTCTAGGCACATTGAATAGTCTACAAGACTCCCATCAGGTGTTCACACTTCTCCCTAGTTTATGGGATAGTAGCTATAGTTCTTGTGGAAATTAAAATGGCATCATACCGGGTAGCAATACATATCGGCTTGCAAGGACAAGAGCAAAGTGAAATAGAAAGAAGACTTGAAGAACTTTCCAATATGGAAGGGAAAAGATTAGAAGCTTACAAACATCTCAAGGCATATCAAGCCCGAATGACATGAGCCTATGATAAACTCGTAAGAGATGGGTGTTCAAAAGAGATGACCTCGTCATGGTTAAAGTAAAAGAAGTGATGGCGTGGAGGTCCAGTGACAAACTTCTTCCCAACTGGTGTGGACCTTGTATTGTCTAGGGAGCCTATGAGGGAGGCGCATACCTAGTCGTGGACTATCGAGGAAACACTTATTTCCCTCCACTCAATTGAAAACATGTGAAGCTGTATTATGCTCCACAATACGAGTTTGTACAAAGATCATCCCAAGGTGACTTATCATCTTAGAAAAGAAAGTGGGGCTTAAAATAAAGGTGTCTCGATAGACTTGAGCATTAGTTTGCTGGTTGCTTAAGGGTAAAAAGGTCTAAACCCGGCAGAGGTGAAAATCCGAAAGGGCGTGTCAAGAAAAAAGTAACTCCTCAGCATGAAAATTTGCATGGGCGTGTTGGAAAAAGCAAAAGGGGGTTATTGGTGAAAATCCGAAAGAGCGTTAAAACTAGTAAGGTAGTTAAAAAAATAAAGGGGAAAAGTTTAGAGACAACAACAATTGTATTAAATCTATCAGCTCATTTAACTTTTATCATTCATCAACAAAATTGGAAACCCGAGACAAGTCCTCGGGTAACCACAAAAATCGATGAATGCTGAAAAAAAAGGAAAAAAATAGATGAATCAACCAATGATGAAGGCACATGAAGTAGACTTAGAGATGGCGGGACTTTCTTCTCTTTCAACTCTTCAACTTGGGATTACTTAGTAGCAATTTCATTTTGGAGGTCCGCACCTTTATGAGTGAGAGTTGTTGTTTCAATTTGCACTTGTCGTATTTCCTCGTCATCCAATTGCGTGGTGGCCATCAATTCTTGTGCTTTATCCATCAATCCTTGAGCAACTTCTTGGAACTTTGTTGCCTTTGCAAGATTCTAGGCCTGCTTCGCTTCACGACATCGCTGCGGCTCTAGGCGATGTTAGCCTTTGAATGTAGTTCATGGGCCTCTCCTGTTAATATAGAGACTTCATGTTCAAATTGCTGAATTTTTAAACAATGGGCTTTCCACTCTGAAGCTTCATAATGGTGGTGAAACTTCTCCCAAATGCTGTAGACGACGGCCATCCAAGGCTCATTGGGCAGCCACAACACATGATAAGCTTGGGTGTTCCTTTAGAGAGCATCCTGTATAGCTTCAATAGAGGGAGATGTCTTTTCCTGAAACAAGGTCAGGATGCTATTGATAAACGTGTCAAGTATCATCTCTGCCCTTACAAGTAGTGTAGATTGAGGAGCATCCGACCACTCAACTCCATGGCCCGAGAAATCGTCAGACTGGGTTGGTACATACTCTCGATCCGCCATCTCTGAAGAGACGATGTCCTGTAAAAAAGAGAGAGAGAGAAAGAAAGCAAATAGTCATGATAATGTCTCCCTCAATAAAATAAGTGGGAAAATAAGGTGCCTCCAAAAAGTCCTCATCTTCATACTTGGTGAGACGACCACCTCCTTAAAAGACTCTTTCCCAGGCTTAGACTTGGAGTTGTTTGCCTCCACAATTTCTGAACTGGTTGGCGAGGAAGGTGCTAGTGGGTCTACAATGGTTCTAGTTGCTCTTGGAAAAGCATGATGCATGTTAACCGTAAATAAGGATGCCACGAAACAATAATTTGGAAAGAATGAAGTACCCGATGGTACAAGGTCCTTGTTGTCCAAAGGAGCAGGGGTAGCAAGTTTCACACCAGAAGGCGGAGTCCTTGTCCCCTCTATATTGGGGATTGTTACGTGCAGTGAAGTCTCTTCAGCTCTCCCTAGAAAGCAAAACACCGTGCAGAAGTTATTCCAATTCTTTGGAGTTAAATACACGAAAGGGAAGATAGGGAACGCAAAGTACCTAATGGGCCAACATCCTCATTCTCAGAGAAATATGGAATTGTAGACTGCAAAACAAGGGAAAGGACCTTGCATTTCCCCTACCGGCGGCCACCAATGATTGGGAGATTTTGCCATTCAGCTCATCCAGTGATGAATCCATTGGACGACAAATCTGCATGACAGAGTGTTCAATGACTTCTGTGAGGCGGCGAACATTTCCCTCCGTTGGTTGGAGTGACTCGGTAACTCCCATGGGCGGACAACCTAAAGGTGGCGAGGCAGTTATGTCTTAGTGAAAAAATGTTGTCATTAAAGGAGCTACTGAAATTCTGAAAAGAAAAAAGGGAGGTTTACCTTCGAATCCAACATCAAAACTCAAAAGCTGATTTTCAACTGAAGGATGATAATTTTCATCCATATCAGTTGATGCTTTGGTTAAAATAGGAGCTTCTGGATGAGCCTCCATGTCTGGCGACCTAGTCTCGGCAATCAGCTCTGTTGTTAGGGACACCTTGGGAGACTCTGTAATGGAAGAATCTATTGCTATACAAGGCAAGGAGGCAGCAAGCAGATTAGTCAAATAATGAAGAACAAAGTAAATTGAAGAATTAAAAGGTTAAGGACCAGATATATTCACGAGTAACGTGAGTAACCTGGGGCGCCACTAAATTGCTGGAATGGGGCAAATGGCCAGACCCAAAAAAGCTAAGCTGGCCGCCACGGTCTCCCTGAAAGATGGCTGCGGGTCTTGTTGTGCGCAAATTTCAGCCAATAAGGCTTTAGTGTAACCAGCGACAACTTCTCGTTCAATATTGGGACGATCTGAATACTCGGGCAGATCTTCATTCAGCCTAGAATGTAGAAGAGCAGTAAACTCTTTCATGGACTCGGCTGAGCTCGCACTGCCAGAACCTGCAAATGAAGAATGTCAGGTAACTCAGTAATCAAAAGAAAGGGACACAAATGTGAAATTGCGTAAGTGCTCACCCAGTGGGTTAGAATGACTGTCAATGCCTGCGTCTATCCTTTGCTCATGAGGTGTCATCATGCCTTTGGCCTCAAAGTTTTCTTTTGGGAGAAAAGGGAAAGCACAGTTAAAGAATTAGGATTGCTATGTAACACCTTGCAAAAGGAAGGTATGAATTTAAATGGGGCATACCAGGCAAAGTATCGTCTGTGGGCTCCCCACATGAAAAGAAAGGTGAGTCACCCGATAAGGGGTTGTAATTGTCATTCATTAAGTTGGAATCATGAGGATCGCCTTCTTCCTCACCCGTCTCGAGTTCGAGCGGGGTGTTCTCATCCACAAGAGGGGGATTTCCTGCATTTTTGGCATTAATGTCAGAAGGGCCGAAAAAGTTAAAAGGAAAAAAAGTGGAGAATAGCAAACACAATTTAGCAAAATTTTCAGTAAGAAGAATCAAGCAAATGAGCAAAAGCTACCATGCTACTTTTCTTGTGAAGTCGCCTCCCCAGTGCGTGGGCGAGATCTTTAATTGGCATCACCATCATCTTCAGTTGCCCTTCACCTTTTTGGGGGTTGAGGCCTTCCTCCTCTTGGAGGTGTTAGAGGTGGTACCAACAGTGATGAAACTCACTACAGAAAAAGCAAGGAGAAGAATCAACAAACATTTGTAACAAAATGAAACTCAACAAGGGAAATATATCATAATTTGAAGAAAGAAAGCCGAATTGGTGGCTACATACCTTTTGGGGCAGGAGAAAAGATAGGTTGTAATACCATCTTTTAGGTTTGAGACCTATGACTTTGCTCGCCTTCTTTACTACATCCCAAATATCTTATAAGGTTGTCCCATTCTCGATCAACGAGATGTACTTAAAGGGGCCAGCACATCCAATGGCATGTATCAAGTGTCTCTCCCATCGTGCCCAAAGATCGTTGTTGAAACCCTATGGAAGAAGCTTAGTCATCCCGGAGGCATTTTGGGGATAGCTATAATCTGATAAGAAATGCTCCCACTACGAATAAACTCTTTGGATTGCTAAAAAGTTGCCTTTTTTTGAAGGAGTGTTAGTTGGGCGCCTTAGAGGCTTGATCGCCCCCAAATAAGGAACCCAATTGATTGAGATGGGTCTGTTCTTAGCCTCCCATTTTGCACGAAAATCACAAACTGCTTTAGCAATATGTGGGAACTGAGCATAAAGGAAAGAATGTTCACTTATAAGAGGAGGCAAATCCCTTCTTTTCAAGTGAGCTTCCTTGGCCTACTTCAATTTCTGTAAAGGTTGTCTGAAGACATTGCTATGTTTGAACCATTAGCGAGCATAGTACATGTCAATGTATCTGACCTTTTTTCTATCTGGGAAAGTACAACCTGGTTTCGGCTCCCATCTAAAAAAATAATCGCACTAGTTGGCTGCAACCAAATGGGTGTAATGGTTCCTACATAGTCTCCCTTCTAATGAAAAATCAGCGTTTGGAGGCATTGACTGATCATATCCGAAATTTCGCACAAAATGGTGTGAATAGTAAGGCTCTAGAAAGGTGGTGTTGTCTTTGCGGAAAACAAGGACACTCGGTCTCGTGTAACAAAGTCAATCTTCAGAAAATGAATGGCTGGGAGTTGGATGGTGAGGAAGATTATAAGTAACACCATTTGGGCTGTCGATGGTATAAGGCTTGAAGTCATATGAACTGTGCGCGAAGTCCAAGCCCCCTCGTTCATTTGTGGGAAGAAAAGAAAGCGCTTTTCGAGCACCTGTCAACTACTCCAGTGGACTCTGATTCGGGCGATTTCAGAACAAGAAAATTAACGGAGCCGCGGGGTTCTCTAAATCAACATGTTGGCACAACCCAAGAACTAGTAAATAGGCCCAAGCACTCAAGTAATGAGTGGCCATCAACACACTTCTGTCTCGGGGTGAGCTGTGAGCCGTCAAATTCCCCAGACCATGGTATATATTTGCCAGGGTAGCTGGCGCAATAGAAAGTATGTGACCATCAGCTAGAAGGCAGGCCAAATATATCAACTCAGTTCACACAAGATCTTCACCGTGCGGCATGACAAATGTCGCAAGCCAGTGGACAAGATATGTTGCTAAATATGGCTTGTCTGGTAATGTATAGGGATTCCACTCCTTGTTCTCTGGTTCAGACAGATATTGCTTGCGCCTCTGCAATTGTAAAAGAAGCTGATAATACCGATCCAGGGGCCTATCATCCTCAGTAAAGGCCTCATAAAAGCAAAATGGCTCATTGTAAAGTGAAGGATCCATGCACAGAGGTTGACCCTCACGGTGTTGGTGGAAACAGATGGAGTCTTTTCCTTCTCGGCTTGGCCATATCTCTCCAAACTTTTATTAAATACAGAACTAAAAGGCAGTCTCTACTGCCCCGTGCCCGTGGAATATTCTCTGTGCAAATTAGCGAGTGTCACCTCCTCATAGGGACGCCCAAAAACATGGAGACAAAGCCTGTGAAAACTCCATAAATCTATAGCTGTCTCGCCCTTGGCGGTGGCAAAAGTGTTCCACCGATGGTTGAACCTTTCTGCCGAAGCTTGAAGTAAGTATGTGCAACAAGGGTGTCCATAAAGGGTGGCTATGACTGCATGACGAATGCCGACATGATCCAAAATCTCGTGGTAATGCTAGCAGTATTCCCATTAGCCATTTAATGGCCCCTAAAGAAAACCAGTGGGAAGAAATCGTCGACTATCTCCCATACCAACTTGGTGTCGACCCACTCATTATTTTGTTCAAAAAACACAATTTGTCATAGCCTTTGGCGGCAAACTGTGAGCCAGATGGCGTAAAAAACAAACCAGAAATTGAAGTTGGACTGAGTTTGTGCTGGCTAAATAGTTCCCATACAGTTGGTGTCATTGTTCGTGCTTTAGTGTGACAATTAGAGTCAACACTGAAAAAGCCCAATTGAGTGGACGTTAGAAATTGGACCTGGCGAGGAAAACCTAGTGGAAGGCTAGGATAAGAAGTAGCACATGTTCCAAGCATGTTGTCTTGCTCTGCCAAAATTGCTTTATCGAGTTGTCACCGCTTAGCTGGCAAGCACGGATCATCCTCGTCCATATCCTCGAGAAAAAAGTTTTGAAGGAACGGAAACAAGTATTCACATAAGGGAAAATGCTTCGAATAATCTCCAATGCGCTGGTACTAGTAGAGGTTTCTATGCTTGACAATCAAAGTCTGGTCAACCTCTCCACCCTCTGGGGTGAACTTGAGAAGGGGGCCTTTAGCAATAATGGCTAATTGTCGATTAAGAGAAAATAAGTTCTCTTTGGTGACTCTTGGAGGACCCAACAGAGGCATTAATTTCTTCGATAGGGTAGGGGCCATGTCCCTGTCCCTCCCTGTGGATCTCTGGTCACGACTCTCTCTGGCACGAGACATGTTGAATGCTTGCAAAATGGAGGAAAAAACAATCAGCACTAACATATTTGCAAGAAAGCAAATCAAGGCATGGGAGTCAAGAAAATTAACAAGGTGCACGGGCCGCGTGCCGTCACCTTCGGCTCCGACGGACATCCCGTGGGGAGAATTTGTTGAACCCCGCAAATTTACAATATTTTTCTGATATTTTCAGAGAATTTTCAGAAATTATTAAGTTTATTATGTGACGACATGAAATGATATAAAATCGTCGCTGTTATATAAATGCTCTTGGGATTCTATTGGGCGGGCTTATTTATACAGATTCTATTGTATTTTCATGCACGAGAATTTCATCAAATGCCTTGTGGGCGGCATAAAGTCACATACCCACGCAACAAACTAACAAACATTGACTCTATCCAACCTTCGTAGACCGTTCTTGGTGTCCTGGAGGGTGGTCCCTATGCTGCAAAAAGGGCGGACAGCAAGGTGTCTTGAGAAGAAGACAAACTAAAAAACCTCCATGTGCTGCAACCTTTGACTGGAAAATTGCTTGAAAGGGACAGTACAAGGGCTTTTATAGCTCTTTAACGTGCCAGCAAACCGGAGGGACCCCGCCCCCTCCTCCTTCCACTCTCCCTCTATTGCGCAAGACAGTCGGAGGGAGCCCCTCCGGTTGTGTAGTACCGGAGGATCCCCCTTCCGGCTGTGCAGCACTGGAGGGACCCCCTCGGTTGCGCAAAACCGGAGGGAGCCCCTTCCAGTTGTGCAAAGGTAGAGGGAGGTCCCTCCAGTCCTCTCTCATAAAAAAAGAAAAGAAGGGGGAGTGGGGGGGGACCCGAAGGCACGTCTTCTAGCAATTAATGCACCAAAGGTGGAGGGAGTCTCCACGTTTCTCACCTCTTCCCATATAAATAGGAGGGCTTGGCCAAGAGGAAAGAGAACTTCACTCACACCAAACCTTTGGAGATCTCACTGGAGCAAGTTTGAAGGAGCACTTTGCGCAGGAGCAGAGCTTGGAGCGGCCTTCTTCCAAGGCTTGAAGATTTGAAGAAGCTTGTCAATTTGTGAAAAAGCCTCATCTGAGGGTATGGTGACAAAAATACCCCCGACTTGAGGAGAATGCCTTGTACTTCATCAAGATTTTTATAAGTCTCAAAAAACCATGTGAAACCCAGAAATATTTAATGTTATGGGAATATGTTGTCAAATCATGGGAAAACCCTGCAAATATCAGAAATGACAGTTTTATTTTAAAGTTTTTTAAAATCGCAGAAATATTCATGAAATTCAGGAAAAATCATGAAAATTTAGAAATTGGAGAAGAATGATTCAAGTTTTGCATGAATGTCCTTGAGACTGGGAAAAACCATTGCTTTGTTTAGAAACTTGAAAAAATTACAGTTTTACCCCAGAATTTTGTGAAATTGCATAAATGTCCAAGAAAATTGAAGAATGCACAAAAGTGTTATGAATATTCAGAAATTACAGTTTTACTCCCATAGCTTGGTAAAATTGTAAATAAACTCTCCTCATAGGGAAAATTGCAAAGAAACCCTAACTTATGGGAAAATTGCAAGAATATCCCACGCTCACGAAAGTTAAGAGCATACTCTTGCCTCCACTAAGGATATCAATCATTACAAATATACCCCTGCCTTTGGCTGTTAGTGTCTTCTTTAGACATAAGTAAACTGATGGTTTGAATGCGATCATATGGCGATCCAACGTTCAGATTGGCATAAATCCCTCAATATCACAGGGATATTGCGGAGGTTTAAATGTATCTTTGGCAGTTAATCAAAGATATTCGGACTTTACGCTGATGTAAATAAACGCTGACTACGGTCAGTAGGGAAAAGTTTACCACACGAACCCTAAATCTTCTGATAAATTGGACTCGCGGAATTAATCATGTACGTGCTAAATCAATCAGCTTAAAATGTACATAATTGTTCAACAAATAAACATTTTTACCAAATATTTATTTTATTTAATCTCTGTGTGTGAAACAACAGCCCACAGCACAGCTGCAATGGGAAGTATCCAGGGCTGATCATCAGCAGTGGGGGGCTTAAAACTCTTCCATTTCTTCATTCTTCATCAGTTGTAGGATCGGATCTGATTCTTCTCAATCCAAACAGAGAATATCGAAAATTATAGGCCATATATGATCCGCAGATCCACAAATTACAAATGAATGATCTTAGTTTTCTTCAAACATTCCACAGGGTCACAGACATTTCCCATTCACATTCTGTTTGAATGTTGACTTCATCTCATATTGCCCTAGACCAATCTCTACATAAAAGTTTTAATCTTGGCTGGCCATGAGTCCTCCATGTGTATTTAACCTGTTCATGACTGCATGTGGCCCATTATCTGCAGGAACTTACCGAGTGATGTACTTGATAACTTCTTATTAGCTTCCATCCCCATGTTTTAATATCCTCTTGTATTTGGGTTAATTACTAGAATTCCAGATTTCAAACAACTCCATAGACTCCCCAGTCTCATCATCTCTGAAATTTCTTGTAAAGCTTATAGTTGTTAAGGCAGTTGCCTAGGCACCATTGGGTGATTGGGTGCTTTTATAGGACCTAGGTGTTGGGCTGCCTTTTTTGAGCCCAGAAGGCGGTCCTGGTGCTTGCTCAGTCCCGTTGTTGGTAACAAGATCTGGTTACATCCGATCATGTTTTTACCCACCCTAACCTCCTCAAGTCCCCAACCTCTCGAGTCCCTGACCCCATCTAGGGATTTGCCTGCTCCTTGCTGCCGTTGTCTTAGTGCTGCCTCGCCACTGTTTGCCACTGCCACGGCTGCCATCCGCCAACACCAGTGTCTTTCTCTTTATCTCACTCTTGCATGCAAGGGCTGGCCTGCATTAGGAGGCTCCCAGAGCCTGCGTCCATGAGCTTGACTCCTCCCACCCTTCACTGCTGTTGCCTCCTTGTTGTCATCTGCTGCCAGCCACCATCACCTGTGCATCTCTCCCTCTCTTGCTCTTGCCCACAATGGCTAGCCTGCAACAGGGCTCTTAGTCTGTGGCAACCATGAGGCCAACCTGCAAAGCTCCCCATCCACCCTTCTCTCTCTTTCTCTATCATCTCTCTGAACACACTTGGCCACTTCTCTCTCTCTTACACAGATGCTGACACCTCCATCTCCCCCCCCCCAAAAAAAAAGCAAAAAGAGAAAAGAAAAAAAATCTTATGATTAGGCACTCAGGGACGTCAAGTCGCTTTGGATTGCCCTACAGCCTTGACAACTATGCTACGGGGTGTTTGCATTCTCCAAGCTTCCCATGAAAATTAAGAATCACTGAAAATACTTCATTGGAAAGTGAAAAACATGGAAAATATTTTACCAAAAAGGAAAAACATGTGTTTGCAAATTTTATGTGAAAATGAATGGGTAGAAACACATGTTTATATTTCATAATGAAAAACATTGCATGCTACCAACTTACTTGCCGCATAGGATGACATGGTAAGATTCTCCCTCCTAAATAATAGGAGGGGGGAGAGAGAGCGTGGGTGGGAAATCTCTCCCGGGAACTATTTCCCCAGGGGAAGGGGTGGGGAAATAAACTCCAGGGAAATAGAGAATATTCTGAAAATCTGGAAATATTTTTCCGGCTAACCTTTGCTTGTGTTTGCAAATTGTGTGTAAATTAGTTAGCAAAATATTTCCTGCGATTTTTTTTTTGAGAATGCAAACACCCCCTAAAGCTTAAGTCCCAGTTCTTTCCCTATTGTGTGCATAACCCATACACCGTTTCCCATCTAGATGTGGCCAAATAACAGATCTTCAGAAACAAATGAAGGATCCTCTCAAAATCTTATCTCATGACTGTTTCCCAGTCTGAAACTAGTAGGGACAATGATGCCCCGATTGGAGATTCCAAGAGGAGAAAAGAAAAGTAAAAGGAAAAAAAATCCTGTTGACATTTTTTAGCATCTAAGCATCCCTATTCCCTGTCCTCAATCATGTCCGATAGCCGCTTTGTAAGGAGTACCTTATTAGTGGTACCATTCCCAGCTCTGCATATCACCCTGCCACATAATTTGGCAGCTGCTCCCACTCTGGGTTTTGCTGCGTCCTTCCAGACGAATCTATCCTGATAGTTTCAACTTTCATTTCCACTGTCTGTGCTATCTTGAATTAAATGGAAAAGAAACAGTGATAGACTCAGACAAAATCCAGTGACCATCTGCCAAGAAGGACTTAACTTTCTAAATCCTGTCTGGCAAATCTCTTGATGATTCTGTCCCAGTCAGTCACTCAGCTCCTCTGACATGGGAAATCTTTCCGGTTGGGTTGCAATCCAGATGTTCCTCCAAGCTTGATTTTATCACCTCACCCCACCTAACCTGGCAAGTTTACTCCTTTGGAAATTAATCTTATGACCAGTCATTTGCTACTTTCACAACCACCCACCCCAACCCCGCACTGCCAAAAAGAAGAAAAAGAAAGGAGTTCAATCCTTCAACCCATGCTTTCTTCTGCACCATACTTAAAATACAATGAATCATTATCTGAGATAGGTGATCCCTTGCCTCAAATCCCTTGAACGTACAAAACACAAGCATGGAGCTCCATTCACGAAGATCAAGGACCTTGCTGTAAGCAAGCAATTCTTGACCTGTTCAATCCATTTTTCCTTTAATCCATCTGTTTAACTCCTAGAAAGCATTACCAATTGATTTTATCATTGATCTTCTCAAAATCAAGCTTGAGGGCCAAACAATCCCTTCTCCTTTTTCGGCTGTTCATAAATACATTCAGGTGCACCCATAAAATTACCTAGAGACCAAATGGTCTGGAATTAGTGCTGACTGGTTCATGAATCATCACTACATATCAGTCAGCATTCTAATGGCTTATTTCTATTTGGTTGGAGAATGGCAGCTTCAAATCCTGGGAACAGTATGCCCCAATTAATTTAATACTTTGTTTGCAAGCATGTTTAAAGTTCACTGCAGCCTTTGGGTTTTTAGGAGTTTCTGTCTTTCATAATATTTCCTTTTCTCTTTGTCCTATGGAAAGGAGTTGCATATTGTTGCCTATGCATCATTTTCATTTCATCTGTTAACATCTTGTTATGGGCAAGGTTCGCTGTACTGCCGGTCCACGCATGGTACGGCACGGCTGTGCTGCGACTTTTTTTTTTTTTGGCCTTCTCTCGGCGGAGAGAGGGGGGGTCTGCAGGAGAGAGAGGGGAACGCACCGCCGCGGCCGCCTCCATTCTCCGCCCCCACCGTGGCCGCCTCCTCTCCATCCTCCGCCTCAACTGTGACCTCCTCCTTTGCCCTCCGCCGCCGCCTCTGCCTGTACCTGATGGGGGCCGCAGGACAGAGAGGGGAACACACAGCTGCCTCCTCCCTCCGCCGCCTCCGTGGCCGCCACCTCAGCCATGACCTCCTCCACCACCACCCACCCTCCTCTGCTGCCTCTGTGCGCATTATTTATTCGTTTAAAGATTGATTCTCGAGGAATAGTAAAAGTGGGAATGAATAGGATCCACTTTCATTCCCCCTTTACTAGTATTCCGAGAATCCCTTCTTCCCTTCCCCTCCGCTCTCTTCTCTCCTCTCCTCAGACCTCTCCCTCCGCCGCCGACCTCTGGCTGGCCTCCCCATTGGCCGCTGCCTCCGCTGGGCCGTCGGCGACCTAGTACTGGATCGAGGGTGTGCTGACGTACCAGCATGCCGATCTTCCGCTGGTATGATCCGGCATAGCCAATATACAGCGGCACGGTGTGGTACGGCAAACCCTGGTTATGGGGGACCTCCTTTTGCATCTTTGCCCTTTTATTATTATTATTATTATTATTATTTCATATTTTCGACATCTGCTTAGTCCTTTTTCCTTGTGAGGTGGACAGTTTTTAAAGTTTCATTTGTTTTCAGGTTTTTCGTTGCATATCTGCATCCTGTGGACATTTCTATCATCCACCTTGTGTTGCAAAGCTTTTATATCCGGAGAATGAAGCTGAAGCATCGGCACTGGAAAAAAGGATTCCTGCTGGAGAGTCATTTCTTTGCCCTGTCCATACATGTATAGTTTGTGGACAATTTGAAGACAAAGATGCAGAGGAGTTGCAATTTGCCATGTGTAGGCGGTGCCCAACATCTTACCATAGAAAATGCCTACCTCGGTAATCTTAACAACATTCTTATTCTTCTTTTTTTAGATGACGAGGGAAACCTAGCTTTTACCGGCAAACCCTGGGTGGCTGCAGATGGAGAAACACCGGCACACTAGTCCATCCGCCCCCATGCGGAATTCAACTCAGGACCTCCGGTTCCTTAGCCGGAGTCATCCCAACAGTCCCGCTATGCCCCCCCCCCCCAATTGTAACAACATTCTTTGCAGTGTAAACCTTGTGGATCTCATTATTGCGTACTAAGAGCTTGATTGCATTACAGGGAAATTTCTTTTGGGGATTCAAAGGATGAAGATGTTGAGCAGAGAGCTTGGGATGGCCTGATCCCTCATCGAATCTTAATATACTGCCTGTAAACTTAACTGCTCTATATGCCAATATCATGCTTGGTCTGTTCCATTATCATCTTCTACTACTTACAAGCTATGTTTTAATAGGAAACATGAGATAGATGAAGATATTGGCACGCCAGTAAGAAACCACATCAGATTTCCTGGAACCCTGGAGAGCAAAAGGGTACTGCCAACAGATTCAAGCAGAGTCAAAGTTTTGGCAAAAAGGAAGGCTGAAGACTTGTTCAGAGAGAAAAACTCTGAAAAGTTGAGCAAGACCATTGAACGAGTTCGCTCGAGCGTAGAGGCAAGTGACAATGCTAGATCTGGATCTGCACTTCTGCCTAATAAAAAACTGAAAATATCTGATACATCTAAAAAAGATTTGAAAGATAGCACAAAGAAGGTGTCTGTTTTGGACAAGAAGAAGAAGTTTCCTCTGACAGATGAGAAGGTAAATGAGTTAGAGCCTCTCAAATCTGTGAAGAAAGACATGCTGAGCACTAAAGCTGGAGAGGTTGACCCCTCCAGAAAGAAACAAGGCACTGTAGTTTCTTTAATAGATGACGAAACTAAAAAGAGGTAAAGATGTTTATCTATTCCATATTTTGTCTACATTGAGGTGTTCTTTTGGTTGTCAATTATTGCTAGATTCATCACTGCAGCTGCGTGTGCCTAAACATTTTAATCAGTAATCTTGCTATGCAGAATTATGCTTTTAGTAAAGAAATCACCTTCATCGTCATTAACAGTGGAAGATTTGGTGAAAAAGAAGCGGTTTCCAGCTACTTATGCTCACTGTACAAGAAATGTAGGCAAGACCATTACACAAGGAAAGGTAGAGGGTTCCATTGAGGTAGGTTATCTTTACTCAGGTATTACAATGACATTTCCCAAGTACGATTGATGCTTTACCTGTACTGTCTATGCGATTATACTGTAGGCTGTTCGAGCTGCCTTACAAAAATTTGAAAAAGGCTGCAGGATTGAGGACGCCAAAGCTGTTTGTGGACCTGATATTTTGAATCAGATACTCAGCTGGCAGGTATTTGTGGATCCCTCTTATTCGTGTCTGAAATTTGTTTTCTTTTTTATTTGTTGATTGTCGTTTTTGAATATTCTTCATATGGTAGGCAGTAGTTCCCACTGCTTTGACTTTCCATTGCCTGCTGAAGGGTGTATAAACTAGTTAGACATGATAATAAAATGATGTGGGGTGGATAAACTTTTGAGGGACTTTTGGCATACTTTAAACTTGTGAGTGCCACTCAGGCTTATAAAAAGCTATGTACTCACAAATTCAGCTATGTTATGCTTATGCTTTATACTTGTGAGTGCCATCAGCTTACAGAAAAACATGTAGGGCCGCTTTGATAACCGGATACGTCACCCACGGGTGGCGTATTCGCGGTTCTGCCGGTCTCACCCCGTTCTCAGTTTGACAAAGACTCGAGCAACTGATTCTAACCGTCCTTTAGCAGAGGAAAACCCGGTTATGTCATTCGAC
The DNA here is from genome assembly GCA_022559845.1 of Amorphophallus konjac. Taxonomy (NCBI): domain Eukaryota; kingdom Viridiplantae; phylum Streptophyta; class Magnoliopsida; order Alismatales; family Araceae; genus Amorphophallus; species Amorphophallus konjac. The sequence goes on along the minus strand of JAHNEJ010002303.1, from coordinate 259,343 downwards.
CCCGCGAGGGCGAATACGCCAACCCAGGGATGCCCCACCCCAGCCTTAACCCGCTCGGATATCAAACCGGGCCGTAAGGTGTCCATAAGTTCAGGTATGTTGTACATGGTAGGCTAGGTGATAAAGCTGTATTTGGAACAATGTGATAGTGATGATTGAAAGTGTTAGGCTGGACTAGTGTAAAGTCCTCAGTGACAAAACAAGAAATGAAGGTTTAGAAGGCTCGTTGATTGAGGCCAGCATAAGCGAGCAATGGCTAACATTGTTTGTCCATATTAAATGAAAATTAGAGGTGGCTTCGATGAGGGGAAGTTACCAATCAAAGTTGAATCCTGTAAGAAGAGAGGCATGGGACACATGGATGGAGTCATCGAGAGTGCACTTAAGAATGCTTAATGGTGCCTGCTGTAAATATCTTACTCTCATTGGAGACCCATAAGTGAGCTTTAACTGTGATAATCTGGTTAGCTGCAACTCACTTCTTGGATTTTCAGCAAGTCAGTTTTATTATTTGGTTGTCTGCACTGAGTTCTTGGACGTTTTGACTGTTTCATTATATTAATTACCATCACCACATTATAGTTTAACTTCTAAGATATGATATTAGTTGAAAAATTTAACATATTCATAGCTTTATATTCTGATGACAAATAAGATAATTTGTGAAATTTTGTCAACTACAAACATCTGACTTTGAAAAAGAAAGCATTGTCCCATAGATTATCTCAAGCCACATGATGTTCGCCATCTATGATAGGGGAGGGAGTCCCATCTCTGGTGAACACCTCTCCTTCTTTATGTTCTCTCAGAGTCTCAGACTTCTATAATATTGATTGATGGTGGAGTCTGCATGGGTTGGCAAGCAAAAGAACAGTGTAACGGTAAGGGGTGAGGACAGCCTGGGATGGCATGTTTAAGAGAGAATTTACACATCTGTATAAGAGTGGTGTTGTGATCAAAGGGAGGGCTACTTTGAAGCTCTTTTTCTCTTTTGGGTAGGTGAGTTCCAACATTTTTAAAATCTTCAAGCAACCAAATTGCAAGAAATAGGGTGAAGTTTCTCTCGGGAGAGGAGAGGACATTGTGCTTCATGGATCTCTGCTCATACTTTCAGACTTATTCCTGCAGCATGTGTTTTAGCATATGGAAAGAAAGGATTTATTATTTTTTTTTTGGGGGGGGTCCAGGTTCCACGTGGAGAACGTATGTTCTAGAGCCACTATCTTCTTGTACGGTTGGAGTAGATGATTTATTAGAGCTAAGTAGATTGTTTACGACAAAAATTGCCTAGTGTTCAGAAATTTTAATTTTTTGGACAAGGAACCTCACCTCTTCCTCTTCTCGATTGTACTACCTCTGTTTATTTTTTTTAATAAAATTGGTAGTGCATTCTACCTTTTTTGTAAAAAAAAAGGAAATAGAGTGAAGTAGGTGGAACATAGGTGCCCCCTTGCAATAATGGTCAATAAATCTACCTCTTAATAGGAATGCTGGTGGAAGATCCACTATCTCTTATTGATTGAAAAGCTCAATCTTATGATCTAGGTACTTCATAAATCGATATTTCTGTTCTACCATGCTTGGTATTTTTTTCCCTCCCTTTTCGTTTTTTTCTTTATGGGAAAATTGATTTCTGGTCCAATTTTGCACCAGTGAATTAATTTCTAATCCATTGACTAGAATTTATAAGTTTTAGCCCATTGACCAAAACGTGCATAATATTTACTCCAATTTCTCACCTCTCTCCGACAGGAAATTATGAATCCCCAAAATACCTTTTGTTTTTTTTTAAACGTGGATGGTACCACGAAATATATTAGGAAAAGAAAAGGGGATGTACAAGTAAAATAGACTCTCACTCAACCCCTATACAAAAAGAACATCATCATCAGAGACTTATCCCAACTATTTGGGGTCGACTACATAAATCTTGTTCCGCTAAAGATTTCTATCAAGTCCTATATTCAGATTTAAACCCAAGAAACTAATGTCCTTAATAACATCGTACCATCTCATTTTAGGTCTTCCTCGAGCTCTTTTACTATTATCTACTAAGAGTCGGTCACATCTTTTAACCGACGTTGAGTTAGGGCCACGAAACACATGTCCAAACCACCTGAGTCTATTTTCTCTCATTTTACTATCAATTGGGGCTATCCACAAGTCCTTACGGATGCACTCATTCTGAATCTTATTTTTCTTACTGTTACCACACATCCATCTCAACATCCTCATCTCTGTTACACACATTTTGTGAATGTGTTCCTTTTGTACTGCCCAACACTCGGTATCATATAACGAAGTAGGTCTCACAGTCGTTCTATAAAATCTCCCTTTGAGTTTCACAGGCATACGACGATCAACGAGAACTCCTGATGCGTTTCTCCATTTTAACCAGCTTGCCTTAATCCTATGTGCAACATCATCATAAATCTCTCCATTCTCTTGTATGATAGACCCTAGTACCGAAAGCTACTACTCTTCGTAATGTTATGTCCATCAATTAGAACCATGTCTTCTTGTACCACTCTCCCATGACTAAAGTTACAATGCATAAACTCTGACTTGCTCCTACTAATTTAAAAACCTTTAGACTCCAAGACATGCCTTCAACGCTCTAACTTAGCATTTAAAGCATCAATACTCTCATCAATTAAGATAATATTATCTGCAAATAACATACACCAAGGGATATAATCATGCAATTGTTTTGTTACTTCATCCATAACTAAGGCAAATAGATACGGACTTGGTGCAGAACCTTGATACAAACCTATAGGAACTAGAAATTCGCAAGTCTCTCTAACAATAGTTTGAACACTAGTAATAGCACCTTCGCATATATCCTTAACCAAATCAATATATCCTTGAGGGACTCCTTTCTTTCTTAATGTCCACCAAATCAGTTCTCTCGGTACTCGATCATTCGCCTTCTCCAAATCAAGAAAAATCATATACAAATCTTTTCTCATCTATCTATACTTCTCCATTAGTTGCCGTAATAAGAAAATAGCTTCTGTAGTATATCTATACGACATAAAATCAAACTGATTTTCGATACAGTAGTCATACATCAGAGACGCTTTTCGATTACTCTTTCCCAAAGTTTCATAGTATGGCTCATAAGCTTAATTCCACGATAATTATTGCAGCTTTGAATATCTCCTTTGTTTTTATAGAAAGAAACTACAACACTTTTTCTCCAATCTTCTGGCATTCTCCGTTCCTTTAAAATTTTATCGAAAAGTTTAGTTAGCCACTGAATACTAATGTCTCCTTGACCTTCCCATACTTTAATAGGTATACCATCTGGTCCTAAGACTTTGCCCACTTTCATTTTCCTTAAAGCATCCTCCACTTCTGACATCTTGATACGCTTGAAATATTGATATTTATCAAATCTTGTTGACTCTTGGGCACCTTTTAATGAGAAATTCTTGTCGCAATCTCCTATACAAAAAGAACCCACACCGAAAAGGTGTACTCAAACTAGCCCCACAAAGATAAAAAGAGCGAGGAGTTATGAGCCTCCACATTACAACCATGCTTTGCCCAAACTAACACTTTCTCACAAAGAAAAGAAAAAACATTGTCTTCGGTCCTTGCTTCCCTGTTGAATAGCCTATTATTCCTTTCATGCCACAAGGCCCAAAGAGTGGCATGCAGTATAAGCCACCAAATAATCTTATCATCCTTAAGCGTCCAACTGCAGTGCCAAGTGATCAGAAGTTGACGGACCCCCTCAATGATTCCCAAAGTCTGCTGTGAGCTCTGGCCGATCCTCAACCCAATGTCTTTCGCGAAGGGACATTATGAAAATATGTGATCCAGGTTCTCCTCCTCCTCCCCGTAGAGGCAACACAAGATAGAGATGTGCGACAGGAAAGGTCCCACCTTGTCATAGGTGGGTAGCCGGCCATGTGAAATCCTCCAAATCAACATTTTCACCTTGAGGGTGCTCTTGGGAGCCCTAATCTGACGGGAAAAAGGATGGTGTCCCCCCATCCGTGAGAAGAGCATACGCCAATCTAACAGAGAACTGACCCTCCCTCTCCCACCTCAAAGCCAAGTATCTGGTCTACCAACAAGTGGGCTAAAGTCCAAGAGGAATGATAAGAGATGATCTAGCTGATCATCTCCTCTTATGTGAGATTGCTCCTGAAAGAAGTGGTCCAAACACCTCTGCCCAGATGTGCATCAAAGGATTGAGCCACATTACCTCTTGGAACGCTAGTAATAGCAAACAAGGATGGAAAGGCTTCCGCAAGTGAGAAGTCACCACACCACCTTTCTTGCTAGAACAAACAAGTCTGTCCGCCGCCCAGACGGATCCGAACACCAACTCTGAAGAAATCACACACTGTAGAATGCCTCTCCAAATAGGGGAGACATTATACAGTCGAGACGGGAAAAGGTCCCACACTCTGGACGAGTGATAGTATCTCTGTCTGATCAGTTGCATCCACGGTCTCCCATCCTTAGTTTTGAGCCTCCACAACCACTTACACAATAAGGCCATATTGAAAACTTTGATGTTCTTGATACTCAGACCACCTGTTTCTCTGCTCTGACAAACTTTGTCCCAAGAAATATCATGCCGACTTCTATCTTTGTTCTTACTGCCATTCCAAAAAATCTAGCCTAAATGGACTTCAACCTTTTAGCTACAGGCTTCGGAACTCAAAAAATGGAGAGGTAGTAGACCGGCAAACTGTCCAGCACAGATCTGCATAGTATCAAATGACCCCCGTAAGAGAGAAGTCTGGCCTTCCATCCTGCAAGCCTGACTCATATCTCTGCACCACGCCCTGTCAATCCCTACAATGAAGTGGACTTGGGGAAAGAGGAAGATTTAAGTAAGAGAAAAGGGAACACCCCACCTGGCAACCAAAGGTATGAGCTGCCCTCCTGACATCCGGCTCTTCCATATTAATTCTCGCCAAGTGGCTCTTGCAATAGTTCACCTTCAGTCCAGTAATATCTTAACACCATCTCTAGCATCAATCTGGCATCAACTAGTTGTTGCTCCTCGTTAGCCAAGAACAACATAGTGTTGTCGGCATACTACAGATGGGTGGTACAACTAATGGACTGGCCTGTTGGAAACCCTAAGATAACCCCTGCGGTCTCAACTTTCATCAATAATTTGCACAAAATCCGAGCTACCAAGACAAACAAAATAGGGGAGAGTGGATCTCCCTGTCGAAGCCCTCGCTCAGGGCTGCCCATTGATGAGCACAACAAAGGAAGCAGACGAGATGCATTCCTGGATTCAAGAGATCCGGATAAGAGGAAAGCCCATTTTAGAGAGCACTTGAAGAAGGCAATTTCAGTTGATCTTATCATAAGCTTTCTCAAAATCCAACTTGAGGACTAGACCCCTCTTTCTATATTGCTTCAAAGCAAATGAACATTCACGAGCAACAAGAAAATTCTCATGTGTCTACCTTTGATGAAGCCCTCTGGTAGTCACTGGCAAGATCATCAATCACAACATCAAGTCTCCTGGCCAGAATGTTAGCAATAATTTTGTAGGAGCTATTCAACAAGCTAACGGGACAGAAATCAGTCAAGTCTTGTGCTCCATGCTGCTTAGAAATTATTACTAGTAGAGTTTTGTTAATACCCCTCAAATGAGCCCTGCCCTCCTGGAATTCTCTCACTGCACTAAGGAAGTCCTCTTTGACAATGTCCCAACAATGCTGAAAGAAACCATCGGAAAACCATATGGACCTGGGGCCTTGTCATCTGCAAGAGAGAAAACCGTCTGTCTAATCTCCTCCTTAAGAAAAGGGGCTCACAAGGGCCTCACTCTGAGCCTGGGAAAGGTGAGGAAGCAAATCTTGTGTAAAATCTGGTATGAACAACTGTGCCTCAGAGAACATTGAAGCATAGAAGTCCCTGGCATAGCTTCTGATGTCATCCTCCCTGTGAAGAGCTTCTCTGTCTTGATACAGGAAATATGATTCATCCTTTTTCTCCCTGAAGCCATTCTGTGGAAATAAGACGTGCTACTATCTCTTCTTTGAGCCATTTCTCTCGTGATCTTTACTTCCAATAGATTTCCTTTCTAACAAGGAGCTCCTCATACTACACTCGTAGGGAAACCTTACGTAGCCTGTCAGCCTCATCCATCAAGTCTGTTTCCTCCAAACGATTTAGGGCCTCCAAGTGATGAAGAATCCTCTCCTTTTTTTGCCTGCCTAGTAGCCTCCTGCTAGAGCCCCACGAACTGAGTACCTGGGCCAGATGCTTCAACCTATCAATCAAAGTAGCCAAGCAAGAGCTGCGGCGCCCATGACCATCCCACGCTCGCCCAACTGTAGCTAAGAAGTCCTCCTCCCTAAGCCAGTAACTCTCGAATCTGAAAGCGTGTCTCCTCTCATGACCTCTGTTGGTCCTCAAGAGGATAGGTTTATGATCTGAGCTTGGCCTAGGCAAGCAAGAGCCCTGTACGTGGGGAAAATGATCCTCCTAGTCTACAGACACCAAGAATATGTCGAGTCTAGAGCAGGACAGAGACTCTCTCAGGTTGGACCACGTGAATTGAGCATTCACCAAGCCAACGTCAATAAGGGCAGTTTGCTGAATGAAGTCACGGAAGTCCTCCATCTCCCCCACATGAAGGAGAGCTCTTGTCCTCTCAGAAGCTGATGTCACCGGCCACACACTAAGGCCGTCTAGCGTCAAAGTGATAGCCCAAAAGTTGCTGCCACAAATCAGATTTCCTTTCCTTAGTTTGAGGTCCACACACTCTTGTGAAGTCCCATGAGAAGCTGTCCCTTAAGCTTACTGTGTGAACCTCTCAGCCAATCCAATCCGTGACTCTCATCCACCTCATCTGCCAACAGGAGTCCAAATCATATATATATATTTTGAAAGTGGGTAGTACCACTGTATATATAAAGAAAATAACTGTACATATAAGGGGGGGTGCTCCCACAAAACTCCCAAATACAAAGGGCGACAGACAATATTCTGCCGTAGGAGCAAGAAAAGAAAACAGACCTACCACCTCCAAACCCTCCACCCAAACAATACCCGAGCCAAAGAAAATGGAAGAGGACGCGACCCCCCAAAACACAAAGCCTTCTTCCACTGCTCCTAACGCGACAGCACGCACCCTCCTTCAGCCTATTCCATCACTCGAACCTACCAACTTTCCTAGAAGAGCCTTTAGCCTTTGCTCTCCTGGCTATATCCACTAGCCACTTATGCTTGATCAAGCATGGGGAGGACCTTAGGCCTTTATCCACTCTCACTGCCGACACCCCAATCAGCCTAGCTATTTCACTTGCCTGAGTCTCCGTGAAAGTCTCTACCTTAGTTAAGATATCTTGGACCTCCTCCTTGCTGAGACTCCTATCAGCCTCTTCTGGAGTGGCCTCCTCTTCCAGCTCCATCCCCACACTCTCCTGCACCTCATCCGTTACTTTGACCACCTCTCCTTCCAGTTGCTAGAAATCCGCCTCGACTTGAGACACCTCTTCTGATTCCCTGGATTGGGGGGGGGGGGGGAGAGCTAACACCTCCTGTTGTACGTCCAAATCATATATAATAGGGGCCCGCTCCCTTCAAAATGACCAAAGAGGACATTCCTGTTATGTTTCACATCTTTTGTGGACAAAAGCTACCTTTCCTCTTAACATACTACCCAAAATGTCCTCGAATCTTCTCCAAAATGACACCCTTACTCCAAATCATAAATAATATGACTTTGAATATTGTTTATCACAAAATATTACAATTACCAAAAGAGATACTAATGTTTTATGATATCAACAAGGTCGTTCTTTCAGAAAAATAAATCGTTTCATGCATAATTATTTTTGTTACATGATGAGTAAGGAAGTATAAGGCAAAGTGGACTAACACATATGCTACAAAAATGAAATATGAGAACAAAGGATAAATAGTTGGTAAGAACAATAAATAATACAATTATGATCTGATGGATATTTATCAAAATCCATGCTCATTGAAGATCTTGGGTCAAATTAAATATAAGATTTGGGAAGTATTAACCGCAAAGACGGGATATCAGAGATGTACGCTTCCTCTCCTCCAAGCAAGGAGATGTTCCTTAAGTTTGTCAGGTACTATAGGAATAATAAAGCTTAGTTTGCGATTTGGACCTCTTAAGAAATTGTAGTAATATGTAGTCTTATTTTAGATATTTTGACGCAAGAGTGCCTCTATTAGAAATTCATAAAGCTTGTTTGGCTTTTTAAGTAATTTTCCCTTTTATTCTTTATTTTCTTTTTTCTGTATCTTTCACCTATTCATAGGGTAAACTTGATTGGCATACACATCATTAGAGTTTGGTTCTTTGGTCCATTTTGACTTCACTAAGTATTGCTATTTTACTCTACGTTTGTTGTTTTGGTTCCCACCGTGGCCCACTGGGATTTATGTAGGAATTTTATATGCATCTTGTCAAATGCAGGCCTCCTCTTTTTTGCAACCTAACCTTGGTTGGGTATTTACTTAGTAGATGGGAGGATGGTGTCATGATACAAGACAACACGACGAGTCCGCGATGGGCCGAACCGAACCTCGTCTTTGGGAGCGGGGCACCGTTGAAGGTGCTGTGGACCGCTTTTGACGACGGGCGTTGAGGCCTTGAAATATTGTTGTCGTATGGAGAAGGTGGGGTTTGTAGGGTCTGGCGCAATGTAGTGCGCCCACGTCCATCCTTTGGGGCACCTGAAGAGAGAGAGAGAGAGAGGGTAATGGGGCACATGTGTGTCCCACCATACAGAAGAGGGAAATAGAGAGAGGGAAGGGAAGGGGGGCTCGAGGAGGTGAGGGGGGGAAGATTGAAGGGGGTGAACACTATATTGGGGGTGAGGGGAGAGAGAAGGGAGGGGGTGGGTACTGTACGTGGGGTGAGGGGGGAGAGACGAGAGGGGGATGGTTGGTTGGCAATCCGGCGGGGTCTAACAGTACCGGGGTGGGGGGTGGAATGGGCGGGCTTGCGGTGGTGGTGGGGAGGAAGCAAAGAGGAAGAGGAGGAAGGGGAAATGCACGGGGCCACCATACAACACTCGAGCAGAGCACGCCTTTGGGCGTGCGTCCACACCAGGGGGAGAGCTCCATAGTGGGGGGTGGTGGTCGTCGGGCTTGTGGAGGCATCATGGGTGGCCGACATCGACCAGGTGGGCTGCTACTGGTGCTTTGGCACGGCTCGGTCCGGTGCAACTGCGGGCTGGAATAGAGTTGCAAGGCACCGGTGGTGGAGGACGCGTGAGAGGATGCAGATGGGAGTATGGGGCAGCCTGGTGGCGCTATGAAGGTGGTGATGGCGAGCTATGCAGGCCGTGGGGTGGGTGGTGCTGCTCGATGGGGTGCCAGACGGCGAGTGCTGCGACTGTGGTGGTGCGCAAGTAGACTCTATTTCGATCGGGTCCGAAACCGAAACGACTCGGTTTCGGTCGAAATCGGCCGAAACTAGTTCAATAAAATTAAAAAATCAAGAAAAATCTAAAAAATTAAAAAATCAAAAAATTATAAAAAATAGACAAAAATCAGAAAACATTCATTAGACATGCATTTGACTGTAAAGAAATTGGATTAAGTGCAATGAACATGAAGTAGGCATTGGACATGTCAAACTAATATTCGCTACATATTAAACATGAAGTATGTTCAAACAGTACAATAAACATTACAAAGATGGTAATTGTTATAAAAACAAAATGATCCCTACCCAAATAATGATGCATTAATATGGATAATAGCCGGAAGAATCTTCTCCCTCATCGTCTGGCTTCTGTTGTTGATACCCATAGAAAGGCTCCATATATTCCGTATATTCATTGTAACCAAATAATGATGTAGGCAAGTCTTGCATCCCTCTTTGGATTCCTCTTGGAGTATAAGGTTGTTGGTTTGATTGGAATCCAGAATCAGCATAAGAAGCGGAACCTTGAGGATGAGAAGAGGATGTTGACCCATAATTGCTACTGGCTGGAACTAGGTCATCATCATCATCATCATCAGAGCCTTATCCCAATTAATTGGGGTCGGCTACATGAATCCTGTTCCGCCAAAGATTTCTATCAAGTGCAATATTCATATTAACTCAAGGAACTAATGTCCTTCCTAATAACATCGCACCATCTCATTTTAGACCTTCCTCGAGCTCTTCTACTAGCATCCACTAAGATTTGATCACATCTTTTAACTGGCGCTGAGTTAGGGCGACGAAAACATGTCCAAACCACCTGAGTCTATTTTCTCTCATTTTACTATCAATTGGAGCTATCCCTAAGTCCTTACGGATGCGCTCATTCCTAATCTTGTCTTTCTTAGTCTTGCCACACATCCATCTCAACATCCTCATCTCTGCTACACACATTTTGTGGATGTGTTCCTTTCGTACTGTCCAACACTCGGTACCATATAACAGAGCAGGTCTCACAGCCGTTCTATAAAACCTCCCTTTGAGTTTCACAGGCATGCGACGATCACAAAGGACACCTGATGCACTTCTTCATCTTAACCAGCCTGCCTTAATCCTATGTGTAACGTCATCATAAATCTCCCCATTCTCTTGTATGATAGACCCTAAGTATCGAAAGCTACTACTCTTCGGAATGTTATGTCCATCAATTAGAACCATGCCTTCCTGAACCACTCTCCCATTACTAAAATTACAGTGCATAAATTCTGACTTGCTCCTACTAATTTTAAAACCTTTAGACTCCAAGGCAAGTCTCCAACGCTCTAACTTAGCATTTAGAGCATCAATACTCTCATCAATTAAAACAATATCGTCTGCAAAAAGCATACACCAAGGGATATCCTCATGCAGTTGTTTAGTTACTTCATCCATAACTAAGGCAAAGAGATACGGACTTAGTGCAGAACCTTGATGCAAACCTATAGAAACGGGAAATTCACCAGTCTCCCCAGCAATAGTTCGAACACTGGTAATAGCACTGCCGTACATATCCTTAATCAAATCAACATATCCTTGAGAGATTCCTTTCTTTCTTAATGTCCACCAAATCAATTCTCTCGGTACTCGATCGTACGCCTTCTCTAAATCAAGAAAAACTATATACAAATCTTTTCTCATCTCTCTATACTTCTCCATTAGCTGCCGTAGTAAGAAAATAGCTTCTGTAGTAGATCTATTTGGCATAAAACCAAACTGATTTTCCGATACAGTAGTCATACAACGGAGGCGTTTTTCAATTACTCTTTCCCAAAGTTTCATAGTATGACTCATAAACTTAATTCCACGATAATTATTACAACTTAGAATATCTCCTTTGTTTTTATAGAAAGGAACTACAACACTTTTTCTCCAAACTTTTGGCATTCTACGTTCCTTTAAAATTTTATTAAAAAATTTAGTTAGCCATTCAATACCAATATCTCCTAGGCCTTTCCATACTTCAATAGGTAAGCTATCTAGTCCTAAGGCCTTGCCCACTTTCATTTTCCTTAAAGCATCCTCCACTTCTGACATCTTAATACGCCTGAAATATTGATATTTATCAAATATTGTGGACTCTTGGGTACCTTCTAAAGATAAATCCTTGACGGAATCTTCATTAAGTGACTTCTGAAAATAGCTGTGCCACCTCTCTTTAATCTCAAGATCCTTAGTTAAAACCCTTTGATCTTCACCTTTAATGCACCGAACATGATCTAAATCTCTAGTTTTCCTTTCTCTTAATTTAGCAAGTTTAAATATGTCCTTTTCACCCTCTCGGGTTCCTAATTTATTATATAAATCTTCAAATGCCTTTGACTTGACTTCGCTAACTATTTTCTTAGCTCTCTTTTTAGTGATTTTATAGGCTTCTAGGGTTTGAGCATTTTTGTTAGTTTGTCAAACTTTAAAGCATTCCTTTTTTACTCTAATGATATTTTGGATTTCCTCACTCCACCACCAAGTCTCTTTTTCTAAGTTCTTTTTACCTTTAGTTTCGCCTAAGAGTTGTTTTGCAACCCCCGTTATACAATTTGGAACATTATTCCACATTACATTAGTTTCTTGTTCTAAATTCCAAATATTTTCCTTTAATAGATGATTTTTAAATGTTTCTAAACTTTTACCTTTTAAATTCCACCATTTAATCTTGGAATAATTATTTATAATGATCTTTCTTTTGAATTTAGGGATAGTGACATCCATTACTAACAACCTATGTTTGAGGGGCTAGACTCTCACCAGGAATAACTTTGCAATCTTTACATAAAACTCTATCGACCTTCCTAATGAGAAAATAGTCAATTTGACTTATATGTGTTCCACTCTTGTATACTATTAAGTGTTCGTCCTGCTTCTTAAAGAAGGTATTAATAATTGCTAGATCATAATTGCTAGATCATAGGCCATACTGGCTGGAACTAGGTGGAATTGAAATTCTAGTTGATACATGCCTGCTTCTTGTTGGCGATCTCCATAACCTGTTGGATGTCCATATTGACTCTGTGAATCGTATCCTCCTTCACTATGACTGTATGCTTTGCCCGTGTCAGCGTGGAAGGAAGAAGTAGGTTCATATGTGCCACCGCCAGTAGTAGCACCTGCAACTGCACTGTCCGTGTCAGCGTGGAAGGAGGAAGTAGGTGCATATGTGCCACCGCCAGTAGTAGCACCTGCAACTGCACTGTCCGTGTCAGCGTGGAAGGAGGAAGTAGGTGCATATGTGCCACCGCCAGTAGTAGCACCTATAGCTGCACTGAGATCAACACTTGGTCCATCATCATCATAACCATAAGAAACCAATTACCTTCTATCCTTTGGCTTTGCTTTTTTCTCTTTTGGTGTGATAATTTCATCCATCTATGAAAGGACTCCTTTTCCCCTTGGCATGTGCCTCACATAAATTTGCTTCAACTGCTCAATTGCCAGGTACTCTCGAGCAGTAGCACTAGGCCTCTCAAACATCCCATGTACTGATGTATTTCTTAATGATGGAGCTGGCTTGACCATTCTAGGAGTGACTGGCCTGCTATTTGATTTCGAGTATCTAGCTGGCTCAAACTCAAGCTGCTGCTCGGTGTCGTCAACAAACAAAGGCACTGGCGGTCTCTGGTGCATGAGTCTCTCTGGCCCTCTTTGTTGGTCTTTTGAATTCTGGATCCCTTGGCTCATCTTCATCTAATATGTCCTCTGTCCATGTTCCATCATCAACATCAAAAACATGCTCATCAACCTACTCTCGTACCTCAACTCAAGACTGTAAGGGATTATCATCATCAAATAATGCGTTCACATTAATTTATGGAGTTGTATCCTCTGCGACGCGTTTGTCCCGTAGCTGTTGTCTCAACTTCATGTTCTTTATTCTCAGTCTCATGTTATAGTGGCAGTATATTAATTTTTTTACCGTTCAACCTTTAACCGATTGCGAACCTTTGAGTGTATAAGGTTGAACGTGCTCCAATTTCTTTCACATTGACTTGCTGATGTTGTTTGACAGAGCATCCTAATTGCAATGAAAGCCAATGCATTACCGCCCAAATCTCTATTGTTCACAATTATTCACCAGTCAACTGTTCCATCAACCATAAACAAATAAATGTAAGATATAAATAAAGCTCAATTCTCCGTGATATACTAATACATATTGACTCAATTTAAGCACAAAGGTTTATTATACCTAGGCTCACTCTTCCCACAACGTATTGCAATTGTGAGTCAGAATATGTCCCAGTCCTCATTATATAATTGTTCATCTATAAGGATAAAGTAATAGATTAACATAACTACTTAAGTAAATTCTTTACGTCTTATTGATAAAATCAATAAAGACCAACCTCTAGCTCGGCCTCAAGTCCATTTTCTGGTGTCCTCGATAAACGACCAATGACTTTTAAAGTGCCTCGAAGCATCTCGCCATCGACATTTGCATTGACATTGTACATAAATCAAGGGTCGAGGAAATAACCTGCATTTGTGTATAGTTAACTAAATGTTATATGTAAATTAACCTAAAAAATAATGAACTTTGTGTCAATACAATTAATCACTCACCAGCTGCACGCAAGTCATGATGTAATATGTTGTCCCATCTGTGGTCAATAATTTTCCACCACTTTTCATATTCTTTGCGAAGTGATTTCTGTAAGTTTAATTTGGCACGGTCTATGGCCTCATACAAATATCCCATATCATTCTTCTCATCACCATCCACCATTCTTAGGACCTTCATGAGGGGTGTGACTACTTTCATGTACCGTGAGACCCTGGCCCAAAATTTGTTGTCTTCCACGATGTGACAGACATCCAAATAATCCATCTGAGCATCAATATTAGATTTGTCTTTGTATTCCTGCAAGGCATTGTGGTACATGAAAGATTTGAGCTCATTCTTATACCTGTGCAAAGACTCTAAAGAAATGAAATTCGAATCAAATGTGGATGATTTTTATAAGGACAAAGTAGAAAGAATTGAGCTCATTCTTATACCTGTGTAGAGACTCCAAAGAAATGAAATTCGAAGCAAATCTGGTTGGCCCTGCCCGGATGATATCTCGCCCCCCCACTATTATGCTCTCTGAACATGTTTAATATCTTAAGATGGCCATAAATATATTGAGTGATTTTTTGTGCCTTCTCAATTGTCTTCTTTACATTATTTTCCTTCCCAATGTCTTCAAATATCAAATCCAGACATTGTGCTGCACATGAGAGCCAATATAAATGCATGTGTTTTTGCATCAACTTCTTCCCTGCAGCCTTATAACTAGCGTCATTATCAGTGACTATTTGCACAACATTTTCCTCTTCAATTTGATTTACCATCTTATCCATCAAATGAAATAAATAATTTACATTCTTTTCATAATTTGATACATCAATGGATTTCACAAAGACTGTACCTTCGATGCAATAAACTAGAAAGTTGATCATGGACTTTTTCGTGGTACCAGTCCAGCCATCACACATAATGGTGCATCTTCTCTCAATCCAGATATGCTTGAAACTTTCAACCCACTGATGGAGCTCCTCAACCTCTCTCTCAAGGCCACGCCCGTATATGTCTCGACGTGACGGGGCCTTCAAGCCAGGGCCAACATCTGCTATGACATCTAGCATAGGTTGGAAATATTCTGATTCAGCTACATGTGCAGACACACCTACATGGAAAAATCACTTGCAAATACTTTTAAATGCATGCCCTACGACTTCAGCTGATTTTTTGACCCCTCTCAATGCTTGCTTGATTTTTGGTTGTGTAGCACTTTGCCTTTTGTACAGATAGTTGTCCATGGGGCCTACTATCTGCGGGGCTGCACCAGTGTCAGGACGTCGTGCAGCTCGTGCTACACCAGCTGTACTGGAGTATATCCCTGAACCTATCGGTGCTTTTCCTTTCCTTTGAGTTGCTTGTTCACGCTCTACTACTTCAGTCAGCTCTGGATCTGAATCCTCTGTGCCTTCCTCATCATCATCGTTCCTCCTTCCTCTTCTGCTCGAAATCTCCTCAGCAATTTCAGCCTGATCTTCAGTCTGTATTCTCTCTTTTTTGCCCAGAAGGCGCTGGCGCATTTCTTTTCGGACCTCTCGGGGACATCTCTCACATTGTTTGACCTCTCTTCTTATCCTTGCCAAATGTTGCTTTCCTCTAGTAATACCGCCATGTATCTCCTTACCACAATAATTACATTTCACTTTTCTTCTTCCATCATCCCGGATCGTCCTACCCTTGCTGCTCCTGACCTTGTTCACGTCTGCCCATGCTATTGCATTAAGACAGTCAAAAACAAATGGTTGTAAGTACAATGAAAAAAATACAATGAAGCATAATTGAGCTTTAAATTATGTTGAATCAGTAGGAGGAGGAGCGACTTGGCGGACTGCGAGCAGCTCAGACAGAGGTCGAGGCTCGAGTTGCGGCCATTCGGGAGCACGATCGGACCGTCTTCTTGCGGGTGGAGGAGCTGCAGAGAGAGATACAGGAGGTTGAGGAGGAGCACCGTGGTCTGCAGGCTGAGGCAGATACTCTCCGCTCCAAGCTTAAGGGGCTCCACGAGGAGACTCTCCAGAGTGAGACTCGCCTTGCCGACCTGAGGCGGAGCGAGTCTGGTGCTTGATAGGCCTTGGTGCCTTTTTGTACTTGTACGCATGGCTTTTATGTTTGGCCCATTCTCGTCTTGGTTACCTCGAGGGCTTGTCTCGGGCTCTCTTTCTTTTGATGATATTGATAAATGAAGGACAGAGCTTAGCAGCCTTTGCTTTCATCCTTCTACGTGTATGCTCTTTTTTCTTCTTCTTCTTTTTCTTTCACTTTACCAGTCCTACCACCCTTTCGGGTTTTCCCCAGGATTGACCCCTTTTAGCTTTTTCAAGTGCACCCTTACGAGTTTTCACACCGAGGGGTACCCATTTTTGTATAAGACGTCCTTACGGGTTTTCACCTTAGCCGGGTTGAAGCCTTTTTGCCCTTGATTGCACCCCTAATGGAAACAACCAAGTCTGCTGGGGCATCAATATTTTTAGCCCTCCTTTTTAATCAATTTTTTTTTGAATACCTATGATGTCATGAGGTTGAGAGGGTTTGGCATCCCCAGAGGGACATGTACGCCGCACCGATGGGACAAACGGGTGGATTTGACAGCCCTAGTGGGACACAGTTAGTCAAATCCAAAAATCGATAGGCTAAAGGGACTGGCAACCCGAGGAGGGCGTGCATAGGCCAAACCCGGTTGGGATAGCAAATAAGTAGGTTTACAGTCCGAAAGGGACATGCGGGTTAAAACTGGAAGCCAATAGGTGAGATGGGTTGGTAGCATGAAAGGGGCATACATAGGCCAAGCCCAGTAAGATGAGGGAATGGATTTGACAGCCCGGGTGGGACATATGGATCAAATCCGAAGGTTGATAGGTAAATAGGGTTGGCAGCCTGAGAGAGGCATGTATAGGCCAAGCCCGTCGAAACAAAAGAATGGACTTGACGATCCGAGTGGGATATATGAGTCAAGCTTGAAAGTCAAGAGGCGAGATGAGTTGGCAGCCCGAAAGGGACATGCATAGGCCAAACTCAGAAGAAAGTAATGACGGATTTGGCAGCCCTAGTGGGACGTAAGAGTCAACTCGAAAGCCGATAGGCAAGATGGGTTGGTAGCCCGAAAGGGACATGCATAGGCCAGACCTAAAGGATGAACGAGTGGATTCGACAGCCCTAGTGGGGCGTGAGAGTCAAACCCGAAAGCTGATAGGCAAGATGGGTTGACAACTCGAAAGGGACATGCATAGGCCAGACTCGTGGGACAAAAAGTAAGCAGATTTAACAATCTGAAAAAGACATGTGAGTTAAATCCGACATCCAATAGGCGGGATGGGCCGACAGCCCGAAAGGGGCCTACATAGGTCGAGCCCGATGGGACTGTAAGGACAACTCAAAAAGTCCAGAGAGACACGGGAGCCAAACCCGGGAAGTCCAAAATGTGGGTGGAGTTGACATGCTGAAGGACGTATAAGTCAGCTTTTGACAAAGAATGGCTAGACTTGCCAGTCCAAAGGGACATAAGAGGCAAATCTGGGATTGAAAATGTAAGCGGGGTTGACTAGCCAAAAGACATATGCATTAACCCTGCGAGAAAAGGAGACGGACTTGATAGCCCGGTCGGGGCATATGAATCAAGTTCAAAGGTCCAAAATGGTAGCAATCTCAGTGGGACAGAGTATGACAATGTTGGGATGATAGCCATGACGCCTCGGTGGGACTGGATGTCGCATGGCGACGTTGGAAATATAGCTAAGGCATCAGTATAATGCATTTCCCATCGTAGGGTGAAGTCACTGACTTAGAACCACCTGTAAAACATGTTGCAAGAGGGTTGTTTTTTTTTTCCACATTACCAACCTCACCGCCCTTTCGGGTTTTTGCCTAGATTGGCCTCCTTTAGTTTTTTTCGGTGCGCCCTTGCGGGTTTTCACACCGAGGGGTTGCCCATTTTTGCCCGAGGCGCCCTTGCGGGTTTTCACCTCAACCGGGTCTATGGCCTTTTTGCCCTTAGCCAACCCTTGAGGGATGATTAAGTCCGCCGAGGCATCAATATTTTTAACCCCATTTTTTTTTAAACTTGAACCTTCGCTGAGGAGTGGTATGTCCTGAGAGGACTGTTGCGGAAGCTCTTGCGGTGGCACATGGTAGAGCTTCATGTGCTTGCCATTGAGAGGAGGGAAATGATTGTTTCCCTTGTGGTCGATGACCGTATAGGCCCCTTCTTCATAGACTTTTTGGATGACATAAGGTCCACGCCAATTAGGTTGGAGTTTGCCGCTGGGTCTTCCTATCAAGACCTCTTTTTCTTTGATCATGACAAGGTCACCTTTCTTGAATGCCCTTTTCTTGACCAGTTTGTAATAAGCACGTATCATGCGGGTCTGATACACTTGTAAGTGTTTATAAGCTTTTGCGTCTTTCACCTTTAAGGTTGGACAATTCCTCGAGCCTTCTTTCCATTTCAAAGTGGTCTTGGCCTGGCAATCCGGCGTGAATAGCAACGCGATAAGATGTTAGCTCAATTTCCATCGGGATCACTGCCTCGACTATGTAGACCAAGGAGAACGGGGAACAACCCGTAGGGGTTTTATAGATAGTCCAATAGGCCCATAGGGCTTCGTAGACCTTTTCGCCCCAATCTCTTTTACGGCCACCCACCATTTTGGTCAGCAGTTTGCAGAGAGTTTTGTTGAAGGCCTCGGCCAACCCGTTGGCTTGGGGATTGTAGACAGACAACGCCCTCCAGTCAATGTGGAACTTGGACGCCAGAGCATAGACGATCTTGTTCTTGAAAGGCATGCCATTGTCCGAGATGATTCGACTGGGGGTGTCGAATTTGTATATAATGTAGTGCCTCACGAATCGGGCAACTATTTCCCTTGTAACTTCTCACAGTGGAATGGCTTCTGCCCATCTGGAGAAGTAATCAGTGGCGGCCAATATGAACTTGTGGCCTTGAGATGATGGCGGGAATGGTCCTACAATGCCCATGCCCCACTCCGCAAACGGCCAAGTAGGCGCAGTTGGATGGAGCGGATTAGGCGGCCTCTGAGGCACTGGCCCAAATGCTTGGCATTGGTGACATATACGAGCGTATTGGTTACAATCTTCGTACATGGTGGGCCCAGAAAACCCTTTGAGTTTAATACTGCTTTTCATTTTGGCTCCTGCTTGATGAGCCCCGCACAATCCGGAATGGACCTCGTGCATCATGCTCTTTGCTTCCTTAGATGAAAGGCACCGTAGGAGGACCGATTGATCTTTTCCTTGGACGAGCCTGAAAACAACCCGTTGATTTGTTGGTAAGATGTTGCCCTGCGTAGCAGTTGCAGCCTCTGAGCTCGATCGGGGGGAAGCCAGTCGTGCTTTATCTTTATAATCGGCTCGCTCCAGTCTTCTTCTTCTGGAGCATTCTCTTCTTGAATGTTATTGATCTCGTAGACAGTGAGGCCGGATTCTTCGTCGAGCACACTTGGCATAAGCCTTCGGTGTCTGACAGTAATATTCAACTCTCCCTCAGGTGGGGCCTTTAAGGCTGCTGTCAATTTTGCCAAAGCGTCAGCTTGGGAGTTATTGCCCCTTGGGACGTGGCCTATTTCAAATAAGTTCTAAATTTCTTTCAGCCTCATGACGTCTGCATGGTAGGGAATGAGTTCCTTCTTCTGGACGTCATAGTCGCCTAGGACTTGTTGAATGACGAGTTGAAAATCCCCGTACACTTTAATGCACTTGACGTCCAACTCCAGTGCCAGTTGAAGTCCTATAATTAGCGCTTCATATTCCACTTCATTATTAATCAATGACTTCATGAGGGCACAAGAGTTATGTAGAATGCCGCCTTGCGGAGAAGCAAAAATTATCCCCGCACCCGAGACAAAGTCTGTGGGGCCGCCAGCCCTCTTGATTGTTCGGGAAGCACTATCAAAATATAACTTGCACTGTGGGAGGTCTTTGATGAGGACGTCCGGCTCCATTTGTGATGGGACATTTTCAGAATGCTCCTCAGCCTCTTGTGAAGGCACCAACACCTCTTCATCGGACAACTCGAAGTTGAGTGGCGAATCTTCTGGCACAGGGTGCACGACTAAGAACTCCGCCATTCCTCGTCCCTTGATCGCCTTACGTGGGACGAAAGTGATGTCGAACTCCATCAGGATAAGCGCCCACTTGCCGAGCCTACCGGAGAGTGTAGGTTGGCTGAGCAGAAATTTGAGTGAATCCCATTTAGAGATGAGCTCCACCCGGTTCGCTAGAAGGTAGTGCCTTAATTTCTTGATAGCAAATACCAAAGCTAGGCACACCTTTTCCATAGGAGTGTACCGATGCTCAGGCCCGATCAGCTTCCGGTTGAGGTAGTATAGCGGCTACTCTTTGCCCTCTTCATTGATCTGAGCTAAAAGTGCTCCCAAAGACGCATCCATGGCAGAATATAAAGGATGAGGGGCTTCACTCTGACAAGTGCCCCTAGGACTGGAGGAGTCAGTAGATACTCTTTGATTTGCTTGAAGACCCTCTGACAGCCTTCGTCCCATATGAAGGGTGCTCCTTTCTTCATCAGTTTGCCGAAAGGCAGGCATCTTCCCGAAGGTTGGAAATGAACCGCCTGATGTAGGTGAGTCTTCCTTGCAAAGATCTGAGCTCTGTCAAATTTTTAGGCGGAGACAGTCCCCTTATAGCTTTGATTTTGTCAGGGTCGATTTCTATACCTCGATACTTGACAATGAAGCTGAGAACTTGCCACTGGAGACGTCGAAGGCACATTTCATTGGATTCATCTTGAGCTGGTACTGTCGGAGCCTTTCGAAGACTCGACGTAAGTCAGCCAAATGATCCTCTCGCCTTTTTGACTTGACGACTAGGTCGTCGATGTAGCATTCAACAAGGTCATGTCGCATTTTGTCGAAAATCTTGGTCATCGCCCTTTGATAGGTTGCACCGACATTCTTCAGGCCAAACGACATCCTTTTATAGTTGAAAATTTTCTGTGAGATCGGAAAGCCGTATGGTCTTTATCTTTGATGGCCATGCGGATTTGATTATAGTCCGACTGTGTCCATGAATGACAAGACTTTGTGACCAGTGGTCTTGTCAACCATCGTCTCAGTGATTGGGACACGTAAGTCGTCCTTCAGGCATGCCTTGTCCAAATCCTTGAAGTCAATACAGACTCAGACTTGGCCATTCTTCTTCTTGACAGGAACTATATTGGCGAGCCACACAGGGTACATGCAAGACTCTATGAAGTTCACATCAAGCATTTTGTCAACCTTGGCATTAGCTTTTAGCTCCAGCTCGTGGCGCATATGCCTTTGAGCTTGCTTGACCGTTGGGAGTATTGTCAGCTCATGTTCAGTCACAAAGGGGTCAAGCCCAAGCATTTCTTTATAAGTCCAGGCGAAACAATCCTTGAACTCTTCTAGGAGCTGTCGGTACGCCTGCCTTTCTTTCTCACCGAGGAGAGCACTTACGAAGGTTGGCCGATGATCTTCTTTGCTTCCGAGATTGATCTCAATCAACTCGTCCACCATTGCTTAGCTGCCGTCTTCGAGCTCCGGTGGAGCCAGTTGGAGGCCGACGAAGTCTCCCTCATCATCAGTATTTGCTTTGTAGACTTCAAATTCTTCGGAGCACTCTTGCTCGTGGCTTTGAGTTGAAGGACCTGCTCCGTCTTGTTGATACCCAGCGACTTGAGCTGTCCCTCCCTCGGGGAGGTGACCAATGTTGACGTTGGATGAGGGTGTCACTGACGTCTCACCGGACTCCCTTACAGAGTCGACGATCTTCGGCTCTACTTCAATTTGTCTGTGAGGAGGTAGCAGTCCTATGGCATTGATTGCGTAGTGGACCTCCAAGTCCCTCTCTTGGTCATAGCCGAGTCCTCTCGTATCTTTGCGGGAGAAAGGAGGCTGCCCATGGACTTGTGGAGGATTCCACAGTTGGTGGAAATATGCCGCTCGTGCGAGGTCTTAAGCCTGAGGTATATGCTGCTTTTTACACATTTCCCTGATATGCTCTGGCAGATCGTTCATTTCTTGGACTAACTCTGGTGCAGTGTCGGCGAGAGTATCCCAGCCAAAATCATCCTCAGGAGGGCCCGACGGGACTAAATCTCCTCTATAAAAGATAATCAGCTTGTCTTCCTTGCCCTTTTTACTCCTCCTTTTCCGCTGGTAGGAGACTGTGAAAGTCTTCAACTGCTCCACCTCGTGCTCTTTCCGTTGAAACGGGAGCTGAATACATTTGGGCGGTAAGGAGATACTCCGGTCAATGACCCGGCTGATGAGGTTGGCTTCGAAGTCAACGTTTCGCCTCTCCGGCTGAGTCGGCTTGGAGGCGGGCTTGAGGCGGCCTTGAGGCTTAGCCTATGCAGTTTTGCTAAATCTTGGTTGACAGTGAATAGCTATCCCTCCTCAGCTTCATAGTCCACCTTTTGCTTCCCTTTGTCTTTTACAGGCTCGGGAATCACTAAAGTGGGCTCCTCAAAATACAAGGAAGCATCTTCCAGGTGGCACTCATTGGGGCAGAATGGGGCATGATCTGCGAAGACCCTATGTTGTTCCCCTCCCTTAACATATTTGAGGCATTGGTGGAGGGTCGAAGGCACAACCCAATTTTCATGCAGCCATGGTGTTCCCAATAACACCTTGTAAGATGTATTGGCATTGATGATATAAAATGTCACTTGGGTGACAAAATCACCCAAGGCTAGCTTCACCTCAACCTGACCAAGCGCTTTCTCGGAATCTTGGTTGAATCTCGAAAACTTGACCGCGCTCACCTTTTGCAAGTAAGGCGTCAAGTATAAAGGCTTGAAAGTCCTCAAAGGCATAATGTTAATGGCCGCTCTAGCATAAACCAAAATTCGATTCACATCGTGCCCGTTGATCATCCCCCCACATATATAAGGGGCGATTGTGGCACAGAGAGGACAACAACATGTCCTTATCCGTAAAGGAGATGTTGGCTGCAAATGCCTCATATGCTTGGGCTTGGAACTCTGCGTGACATTTGTTGATAAGAGCCTCCCTGAGATCTTTGCTCCAAGCGATAGCTTCCCAAATAGTGACATTTGTTGGAAACCGTTTCATATGATGAATAATTTTGCGGTCCGCCCGAGCACGGGTTTTGTCAAATGGCGGGATGATCTCTGCCAGAGTCTGTAGAGCCCCGCGAGGCTTCTCCCGCTTAGGAGGACGTCCCTCGCTCTGGCCCTCCGCATTTTCTTGAAACAGCGGTGCCAGAGATTTTTCCGGAGGTGGCAATGGTTCATCCTGTTCATCTTTATTAGAAGGACCTGCTTGACCCGCGGGGTCAACCCTGCTGGAAGGACCAACTTGTTCTGACGTCTCATCGCGCACTGGCGGCTTGACTGGCTCTTCTTTTTCATTAGAGGAGGCGGTTACGAAAGGGACGTCACCCCGTCTTCGGGGCTCTGAGATAGGGCCCGAGGATGAAGGGGATACCCCGTACTTGAGTTTCTGGGATAGGGCTCGGTTCTTCCCCTCTGAATAATATGACTCAGTCGAGAGTTAGGGGATTGTCGCGTCCGCGTCCTCGTCCTCAGTTACGACCTCGGCTATTTTTCATCGGGCGACACTGATATGTCGTCATGGCAGCCTTGCCCCCGGTGGTATCAGCCATAGTGCTTTGTCCCGGAGGAGAGTTGATGTTGTCAGGCGGCGGGATCACCACCATATTGCAGGAGAGCTCTTGCAACATTTCCTCGAGTATCTCGACAGTGAGCTCCTCGTCCTTGTAAAATAAGGAGAGCTCTTCTGGGATCAGAAACTCCTCACCTTCTTCGAGACGGTGAGCCATCTCTCGAAGCCACTGAAGAAGCCGGGCTTTACGCTCAAACTTGTCCCAGGGAATGTATTTGTCCAGAGTGACGACCCTGGTGGGGTGGGGGGGAGTATACTTCTCCAGTTCATCTATGAGCTTCTGTAGCCGTTGCAAAGGAGTTGGCTCCTTGGGGTCGTCTATAGTTGTTGCTTGCTCAGCTTGCTTTTTCAATCTCCTCTTCACATTCTTCCTACGATTCTTCTCTTGTTTCTTTTGCCGTGCCGTCTCTTGAGAAGAAAGTGGATTTTGTTTTAGAGGTGAGATTGGTTTGCCCCCGGAATTTCGCTTTTTACTCAGGGCCGACTCCTTGGGAGTCTCGGTTCCGCGACTTTTTCTGGGAGTAACCTTAGTCCAGTTGGCATCCGGTTGCACCTGGAAGGTGGCATTGATCGCCTGAGCGATAATCTCCGGCGGCAACTCCTGGAACTCTGCGAGCCCGAGGTGGAGCCCTTGGGGGTTTTGCCATTCCACTGGTCTTGCTTTAGCCGGTGATTTGCCTGTTCGAGCTGTTGAGGTCTTTTTACAATTGAGGACCTTGTTGGCTCGGCCTGAGATTTGACTTGAGGCTCCCTCGCCATGGCTTTGCCTTTATTGTCTGGCTGTGGGTCTTCCCCTATGATGATGCCAGGTTGACTCAGCTTGGAAAGGGGTTTGGAACCTCCTCCCACGGCTTGGCTTTTTGGGCTCTGGGCCTTAGGCCTCTCGCACCTGGCCTTGCCTTTAGGGTTTGGCTGAGAGCTGTTGCCTGTAGGTTTGCTCGGCTGGACCTGTTGAGAGGTAGGCTTAGTCTCCTGTGGTTTGGTCTGCTCCTATTGAGCTTGTCAGAGAATCTTCTTAGCGGCCTCTTTAAGACGTCGCCTTGTCGTCAAATTCCCCTATGCATTGATCTCCCCTTTTTGGATGAAGACTTCAATGCAATCCCGAACGTCCGGGCATTCCTCAATGGGGTGGGACACCCTGGCATGATATTTGCAATAGCGGGAATGACTCTTGGCCGTTTCATTGTAATATGACGGCGGATCACGCGTCATCACTCGACCCTCTTCTAAGAGCTTGTCGAAAATCTTCTCAGTATCCTCCTTGGGGAAAGAGCACTAATGAGAGGGTCACCACCCTGGATACCACAATGTGGATTGGGGCGGTTGGGAACTGACTCCTTCCTCCCTTGGCTCCGGGAGTTGGAAAGCAGCTGAGGCATGTATGACATTGATGGAGAAATTTAAGCTCTCCCGTCCATGTGGCTGCGGCAGGTTGACCAAGAAGTGACCCATATTGACCACTTATCGCCTAATCAAGTTTTCAGCGAGGTCCTTGAAGGGCTGGCAATCATGGATAATATGGCCTATGACCTCGTGGTATGGGCAATAGCCCTGGTGTAATGCTGCGCCTGGTGCCTGCTGGCTGGGTGAAGCCGGGAGATTTAATAGGCCTTCTCGCCGACACGCGAAGAAGATGTGCAGGGTCTTCTCGTGAGGGAAAGAATATAGCTTCTCTGGCTCCTCGCCTTCAGATGAATCAAAGGATTCCTCAGAGAGCCAACCCCTGAGCGGAGTCCGGGCAGTGGGTGATACACCTGCCTCCCGTATATGGGTTGCAGCTAGCCCCCTGGCAAATGGGCGGAAGGGGAAGGTGGCCAACTGCTCATCAATACTTTCCAGGAATTGCAGCAGATGCCTTTGTTCCAGCTGTAGCTGTTGGATCTCCCCTCGGATCTTCCGAATAGTTCTCCGCAACGCCAGACTTTCAAGGAGGGAGTAGCTTCGCGGCCGTCATTGGGCTGTTGGTTCGATGGCCCGGCTTCGGATGCATTAGAGCTCGAAGTGGTCGCCACCATGTAGACCACATTAGTCGACTGGTTCGGCTGACTCCAGACATGGGGCTGTGGCGGATCGACCGCATGCCCCAGCATGTTTATCAAGTTTTTTTGAATAAGCTCTTCTGCTATGTTCTTGAAGACATAACAATCCCCGACAGTGTGACTCAACCTTCGGTGATACACACAATAAGAAGGGTCATCTGTTTTATCCACCTCTGAGGGCTTCCGTGGATCCGGTAGGGTGATGAGCTTTTCTTTCATGCACTTATCAAAGAGCATCTTGGTATGCTTCTTTCTGAAGGAATATGGCGCCTTCATACACTTTGCTAACAGAGATGCATTTGCCTTGGCATCGGCCTTTTTGCCATTAGCCTTTGATTTTCCTTCTCCCTTGTCTCCATTCGTCGGGGAGAAGTCCACAACATTTACCTCCTTGTCGCTAGCCAGGCAGTCTTTAGAAGATTTGCCTTTTGCAGAAGTATGTGTAGGGTGATCAACGAAGAACATCTCAATCTCTGCCACCACTGTGTTCAGCTGGTCGAAGCTTCTGATGTTTGAGCCCAACAGTTTTTCACTAACTTCCGCTACTAGACCCCTGCGGCATATAGTGATTGCGTCTTCGGACGTTGGAGGATTATCGTAGCGCATGCTGACGTCCCTCCACCGCTTGATGAAGTCCAATGCGCTCTCACCTTTTCTTTGTCTGAGGGCACAGAGTTCAGCCAGAGAGATTTTACGTTCGGCCGTCTGAAAACGGTCGATGAACTTCTTCTGCTTATCAGTCCAATCAGCCACTGAATTGGGCTTCAGCCTGGAATACCACTGGAAGGCGGTGCCTGTCAGGGACGTGGCGAAGTATCGCAACAGATATGACTCTTCCAGTGCTAGTTCACTCATAGCTGTCATGTAGTAGGCCAGGTGTTCATGTGGTGAGCCCTGCCCACTGAACTTCTGTAGTTTCGGGGCCTTTGGGCAATCAGGCGCCTGGTTGGCAGTATCGGCCAAAACCGATACGTTTCGGCCGAAATGTATCGGTTTCGACCGGTACCGATCCAAAATCGGACCCCAACACTGTAGCAGGTCCGATACCTAAAAAAAAACTTTTTTAATGGTTTTGGACGAAACCATTAAGGGTTTCGGCCGAAACTGACCTGTTTCGGTCTGAAACTGGACGGTTTCGGCCGAAACCAGAGAGGATCACTAATTTTTTTAGTTTTTTTGAATGGTTTCAACCGGTTTCGGCCGAAACCGAAACCGATACCGAAATCGGTACGTATCGGTTTCCATACCGGCCGAAACCGGTACCGAAATCGATATTGTCATCCTTGATCAGGCGGAAGTTTCTTGAACTGATGGTGGAGGGGATAAGGCACGCTGTACAAATCAACGGTGGCCACACCCTCACCATGTTGAGCAAATTTTGCCTCTACAATTCGCTCAATCATCTGCCTTTGCGCCATGAGGTTTTCTGCGGCAGGAGTGACAGAGGACAGCGCATTTGCTTCATGTTGCGGCACTTCAAATTCCACCGCTACTAGTAACTTCGTAGCAGTGACAGAGGCGTTGGCCGTGACCAGGACGGGAGGAGGTTGTTGTTCCATCCCAATGGGCGCCGCTTGCGGTCTGCCCCTCTCTTCCAAGATCTTCCTCGTGTCCGGGGTTGCTGTCCCCATCGACACTATGGACATCTTCTTGCCACGTCGGCTCAGGTTGAGATGTTCCGGCAGCTGGCGTCTGTTGCATTTGTGCGAGAACCCAGGAGACGGTCCTTGATCTCCTCAAAGTTTGGAGAGGCTGATTCATTTCTCCCGAGGTGTGCACCGGGTGCTTATCGGCGGAGGTTGTGTAACAGGTGAACACTTTGACAGCACCATTGGTCACCTGAACCACCTGCTTCTTCCTGAGCGGCTGTCTACTAGGTTTAGATGCTGTCCCCAATCTGTCAAAAACAGACACCCGGGACGTGGAGGCCTAGTCCGAGCAATCCTCATCCGTGTGCGTTGAACTGGCCCACGGAGAGGTCGGTCGCACCTTTTTGCCTGCTCCTTGGCACTTCTGCCCGCGTGGGGGCTGAGTTGCGGATCTTGGAGGTACCGAGGCCTCAATGTTTGCCGGACCCCACATCTGCTGCAAATCCGACACGCGGAAGGGCCCTTCCACCCTTGCTCGCTTGATGATTCGGGCCTCCTCCTTGGTGACCCATATCTTCTTCAGGCGGAGTTGGCGCTCCTCAATTGGGTTGCCCCCTGACTTTGATCGGGGAGTTGGTGGTTTGGGTCGTTGCATCGGAGCCTGATTCGCCGCCGGTACGACGAATTTCTTCAATTTCACTCCATCCTCTCGGGCTTGCCGGAGAAGCTCGAAGCGGTTGGAGGTAGAGATGGTTGGGACGTGCCGGTCCTGAGACATAATCGGCTTGCTCCCATCGAGCCGGATGCGAAGGTCCTCGACAATTATAATTTTGTCGGAGCGGGATGTCGCCGCTGCAGACTTTACGCCCTTGCGGCTATGACGCTGCCCCCGTTGAGCAAAAGCGGCTCTCCCGATGCCTGCCGTAGGCACGGCGTCATGGTGGCGGCAACGTTGCCCCTGTTGCGCAGGAGCAGTTCCTCCGAGGGTGGGCGTAGTGGAGTTGGTGCCGTTGCGGCGGCGGCGTTGCCCCCGTTGAGTAGGGGCGACACCGATAGTAACTTGATTGACCGAGAAAACTCGGCCATTTGCTGGGGTAGAAGGCCTGACACCTTCGGCCGTTGTCATGACAGCCGAGTGGACTCGGCCAATTGTCGAGACGAAGGGCCTGACACCCTTAGTCAGTGAAGAGTTGGCCGGGCGAAATCGGCCGACCACTGGAGCAGAGGGCCTGACACCCCCGACGGCTAATCTGTTGACCGAGCGACTCGGCCAATTGTCGAAGCCGAGGGCCTGACACCCTCGATGTTTGCTTTGTTTATCGAGCGGACCCGGCTAGTTGCTGGGGCTGAGGGTTTGACACCCCCGATGGTGATTGCCACAGGCGTGGTTGAATTGGCTTCAACCACGGGTACGACGCCCAAAAAGAAGGGCGAGCCGACGACTGGCAGAAAGTCACCGAAGACGAGCGGAGTCGTCAGGTACTCGAACTTGGCATGGTTGGCGATGACCTGAGGGCCGTATGTAATAGCTGCCATTGTCGTCCTGCTGTTGTCGGTGGTGATAGTGCGTAGCACGAATGGAGTGGCGTGCAAATGCACAAATAGCCCTCAAGTAAGCAAAGAAATATGCCCTCCTCTTCCCGTCCTGTGAAGAGGGGTAATCAGAACCTTGAAGAGCGTTTGGAGATTTCTTTGATAGAAAGAAGAAAGACATGAAAAGTCCCACCGGCGTGTCATTCTGTTGGCCACGGAATATATATTCAAAATTTGTTTGGAATAGATCGGGGGTGTCAAATAGATCGGGGGTGTCAAACCCTCAGCCCCAGCAGCTAGTCGGGTCCGCTCGATAAACAAAGCAAACATCGAGGGTGTCAGGCCCTCAGCTTCGACAATTGGCCGAGTCCGCTCGGTCGACAGATTAGCCGTCGGGGGTGTCAGGCCCTCTGCTCCAGTGGTCGGCCGATTTTCGAAACAAAGGAGATATTCAAAGTTGTAACAATTATCGTGGAATTAAGCTTATGAGTCATACTATGAAACTTTGGGAAATAGTAATTGAAAAACGCTTCCGATGTATGACTACTGTTTCGGAAAATCAGTTTGGTTTTATGCCAAATAGATCTACTACAGAAGCTATTTTCTTACTACGGCAGCTAATGGAGAAGTATAGAGAGATGAGAAAAGATTTGTATATAGTTTTTCTTGATTTAGAGAAGGCGTACGATCGAGTACCGAGAGAATTGATTTGGTGGACATTAAGAAAGAAAGGAATCTCTCAAGGATATGTTGATTTGATTAAGGATATGTACGACGGCGCTATTACTAGTGTTCGAACTATTGCTGGGGAGACTGGTGAATTTTCCGTTTCTATAGGTTTGCATCAAGGTTCTGCACTAAGTCCGTATCTCTTTGCCTTAGTTATGGATGAAGTAACTAAACAATTGCATGAGGATATCCCTTGGTGTATGCTTTTTGCAGATGATATTGTTTTAATTGATGAGAGTATTGATGCTCTAAATGCTAAGTTAGAGCGTTGGAGACTTGTCTTGGAGTCTAAAGGTTTTAAAATTAGTAGGAGTAAGTCAGAGTTTATGCACTGTAATTTTAGTAATGGGAGAGTGGTACAGGAAGAAATGGTTCTAATTGATCGACATAACATTCGAAGAGTAGTAGCTTTCGATACTTAGGGTCTATCATACAAGAGAATGGGGAGATTTATGATGACGTTACACATAGGATTAAGGCAGGCTGGTTAAGATGGAGAAGTGCATCAGGTGTCCTTTGTGATCGTCGTATGCCTGTGAAACTCAAATGGAGGTTTTATAGAACGGCTGTGAGACCTGCTTTGTTATATGGTACTGAGTGTTGGGCAGTACGAAAGGAACATATCCACAAAATGTGTGTAACAGAGATGAGGATGTTGAGATGGATGTGTGGCAAGACTAAGAAAGACAAGATTAGAAATGAGTGTATCCGTAAGGACTTAGGGATAGCTCCAATTGATAGTAAAATGAGAGAAAATAGACTCAGGTGGCTTGGACATGTGTGTCGTCGCCCTAACTCAGCGCCGGTTAAAAGATGTGACCAAATCTTAGTGGATGCTAGTAAAAGAGCTCGGGGAAGGCCTAAAATGAGATGTTATTAGGAAGGACATTAGTTTCTTGGGTTTAAATACGAATATTGCACTTGATAGAAATCTTTGACAGAACAGGATTCATGTAGCCGACCCCAATTAATTGGGATAAGGCTCTGATGATGATGATGATGATGTTTGGCATTCTTTTTGAAAAGAAACATTTTTATATGAGGCTTTATTCCGTGAGTGCGTATTGTATCATACGATTCGGATTCGAGTGCTGGACCTTTCCCCACTGACCGCAGTCAGTGTTGATTTACATCGGTCCAACGTCTTAACACCTTTGTTTATCTGTCAAATAAACCTTAAAATCTCTTCCATAGGTTCTGAAGCTGAGGGGCTGTTCGCTTGGGCGGCTCGCAGCTACCACTCATTCACCACCGAGAGATTGATGGGATTAGGGCTTTATCAAAGGCCTTTTAAGTTTAGGCAAGAGCCCATAATCTTGGGGTATGGATGCAATTCTGCAGGAGCCATAGGCATTTTGAAGTGACGGGAGGTTTCTTAGACCCGGGTATTTTGCTAATTTTATGTTCCCAGGGATATTTTGTTAATTTTATCAGGCCAGGGGTATTTTTGAAATTTCTAGTTTGGAAGAAAGGTAGGATAGTATCCCTGACGTCCCGAGGCACTGAGGCCAGTTATGGAGGGTTTTGGGGGCTACCAGACTAGGTCATAGGGGTATTTTGATAATTTTACCGAACTCTCCGTAGACCTAGATCTGAGGTGACACTCAAGTATGGGATTGAGCCGACCGTGTCCTTGAACCGAAGGAGCGACGAGGGGCTTCATAGAAGGCACACACGCGTCGGTTTGCCAAAGGAGGGGCATGTATACAATTTCCCGAAAGTCGGGAGTTTTTTTATAATTTTACTTGATCGACGTGTCGGGAAAATCTGCGGAGTACACCAAATATACTTAGGGCCCAAGTGAGTACAAGGGTTGTCGGCGAGTTGTTGACTGTACAAGAAAAAGAGGTCTCCGCACTGACGTGGGATGTAGGGGCATAGCCCTAATTACATAAAGTTTTTTTGGTAAGTAATAATTTGTATTGATGAAAAAGAAGACCTTTACAGTGAAAATCTGCTTCCTATACAGTGATTATAGCCAAGCTGAATGATAAAAGAAATACCCACCCAGGACCACACATTTTGTGGACTCAGGGTTATTTAGCCTAACGCAATTTAAAATCCTAATTACATACAGTTGCAGGATAGAACTGCGAACCACAAGACTTGAATTTTCTTGCAATCTCGGAAGGGGCATTTCTACAATTTCTTATTATCTGAAGGAATTACACGATTTAGCCATCCAAGATGCATGAAAAAAATACATACATAGTCTCTAGGGGCATAAACGCAAGACGCAGGGGTATTTAGACAACATACTCTTAATGGGCTTTTTTACAAATAAACAAACTCCGCCTAGCGTCCGTAGGTGTTTCTTCGCGTTTGTCAGTCCGTATCTCTGTGTGTCTGTTTGGCCCAGGGGGATATTTATAGAAGTAGGAGGACCCATGTCAAAAACATGAGGATTTGTCTCAACTTTGACAAAAAAAGGGTTTTAGCCCCAATTTTAACAAGGTGGGGGTGGCCCATCGTTTTTTTCTTTTTTTTAAAATGGGAACACGGACCCGGGGGGGTCATTTGACCCGTGGGCGAGACCCAGCGGGGTCAAGTGACCCCGCAGGGGTCACGTTGACCTTGATGGGGTCCAGTGGGGTTGATCGGCCCCGCCCAGGGTCGGTTGACCTCGCTGGGGGCCTAGCGGGGTGCCATGACCCCCCACGGGGTCGGCTGACCCCGCTGGGGTCCAGCGGGGGTGACTCGAGCCCTCGCAGGCGTCAGTCGACCCCGCTGGGGCCCAGCGGGGTGGACGCGACCGCGCGGGGTCGGCGGAACCTACTGCAGGCCCAGCGGGGTCATTTGACCCACGGAGTGGCCTTTTGGCCCCTCTTCGTGTACTTTCTGCACTTTTCTGTCGCCTGGGTGGGAGAGGAGCCGCCGCCCTGCATTTATTGCTCTCCAAGGCCCACTCTTCGCCTCGTGGCAGCAACACGTCGGTGGAGAACCGTGCGGGAGCGAATGATCGTTCGTTTGTTGTTTGTTTGTGCGCTGCTCGCTCGGGAGGAGTTTTTGCATCCGTCCGTGCCGTGTGATACACAATTATTCGGCCACTTTGACAGGTGTGCATGTACATTCTCCTCTTAATTTCCCTTGCTGCGATGTCGCTTGCAATTATATGGTCGGGACAATAGACCCTAAATTGTTGAGTCGTGCTGTCTCACATCAATTTGGTATCAGAGTCTCGGAACCAATTGTCCACAAATGCTCTTTCGCCCTCAACAATAATCTCACCAGTTTTCAACATCGACTCAACAATAAGCCACCATATGAGTTTATCGACCTTAAGAGTCCATCTCTTGTGCCACTCCCCAATCGGTTGTTGCACATTGTTGTGTAAGATGAGGGCACAATGAATCTTGCTCACAGCCTATGTCCATATATCCTAAGAGAGGGATCAACATGTAACCATGTGATCTAGGGTCTCCTCCTTTTATCCACAAAGATAGCAAAGTATATGGATATTTGTCAGAAATGAAGCGAGCCTATTGTAAGTTGGCAGTCGTCCATGAGAGGTTCTCTAAATAAGAAGCTTCACTTTGAGGGGACTCTCTGGGATCCGGATCTTTGAAGCAAAATGATGCCGCACTCCTCCATATGAGGTAAAGGTCTATGCTGATGTGACTGAGAAAAGTCCATCTTTGTCCCACCTCCACTACCACCTATAAATGTTGCTAGGTTTAGGAGCAAAATCTAGGAGAGAACAAAGGAGTTTCTTTAGCTATTAGTCTCTTTCACTTTAATATTCCTTCTGAAAGATGGAGCCCAAGTCTCCTCTAATAGTAGTTGTGGATCAAAAGTTTGGGAAACTAATGCCAATGGCGCAGATGCGATTGCAAATAGCTAGGTAAAGGTGCTATCTAGTGTGTAATCATCACACCAACTATCTTTCCAAAACAAACAATTTTGTCCACTACCCAATCGAACCTTGACATTAGCCAAAATGATGTCCCTGCACTGGAAGATACCCTTCCAAATGAGAGAGCTTGTGTTGCGAGGTTGGGGTCAAGTCCTAGTCCTTAACTCTACCATAATATCTCTGTCGACTGATTTGTGAACATAGTCCACTGTCCATCGAGCCAAGGTTCCATAGTGATTTGCACAACAAAGCCATATTGAAGTAGATATTTTTGATGCCCAATCCTCCCATGTCCTTGCTCTTGCAAACCTTGCCTTCGCAAATATCGTGCCTCCCCTACCACTGTCTTTGCTATCATACCAAAAGAATCTTGCCAGAATAGACTCGAGCTTCTTTGCAATCGTGTTCAGGATTTAGAAGATAGAGGTAATACATGGGGAGACTATCCAACATAGATTTGCATAGCACCATTCTTTTCCTATATGAAAGAAACCTTGCCTTTCACCTTGCCAACAATAGTTGCAATCTAAGACCCCTGAAAATAGCGGGGGGCCTAAATAAGAGATGGGGAGCTCTATTGTCTGGCAGCCTGAGATGAAGGTTGCTCTTTTAAGGGCCCTAATTTCCATGTTAACACCCACTATTTGGCTATTGCTGAAATTCACCTTGAGAGCAGTGACTTCTTCTAACAATTCGAACATCAATCTGGTGACATATAATTGCCTCTAGTCCTCTGCTAGAAATAGTATGATCTCATCACCATACTGTAGATTGGTAATGTGGAGGCTACCTGCTCTGATTTGGAAGCCTTTGATGAGCTCATATGTTTCTGCTCTTAATCACATTATGCTAAGAATATGGGCAACCAGAACAAAAAAGAAGAGGGGATATCGGGTTTCCTTGTCGGAGGCCTCTGCCACTGTGGACATAAGGGGAAGGCTCTCCATTGACTAAGACTTCAAATCTGACTGTTGTGACACAAGTACGAATCCACCCAATCTATCTTTCATGAAACTTCATCTTTGCAATCACATCAAATAAACATCGCCATAATCCCATCTTTGCAAGCATATCAAATAAACATCGCTAGTTGACATTGTCATATACTTTCTGGAAATCCAGCTTAAGAATCACCGCTCTCTTTCTTTGAGTCTTCATAGCATGCAAACATTCATGAGTTACCAAATTTTTTTTTTCTATGTGGCATCCCTTGATAAAAGTCCCTTGGTAGTCATTGACCATTCTGTCAATCACAGTGTCATGTTTTATGACCAGAAGCGTGGAGATGATTGTATAAGTCCTATTTAGTAGGCTAATGGGTTTGAAATCTAGGAGGTTATGTGCACGTTACTTTTTGGGAATGAGAATTAAGAGTCTTGTTATACCCCTCAGGTGCGCTCTACCCTCCTGGAACTCTTGCATTGCATTGAGGAAGTTTGCCTTGATTATGTCCGAACAGTTTTGGAAGAAGACTTTGGGGAAGCCATTTGGTCCAAGTGCTTTGCCCCTTGCAAGTGAAAAAATAGTCTTTTGGACTTTCTCTTCCGAGAAGGGACATGAGAGCGCTTCACTTCCCTCAGAAGAAATGCGAGGAAGAAGAGCATCAACTATTAAAGGCCTAGCCATGTATCCTTGGTGAAAACTTTGAGAAGAAATTCCTAGCTTGCATTTTGATTTTCTCATTTCTAGTAAGGAATTGGTCACTAATTGTGATGCATCTGATTGAGTTGATCCTTTTCCTTCTTGAGGCAATCCACTGAAAATAAGCAATGTTCCTGTCACCTTTCTTAAGCCATTGTTCTTTGGATCTCTACTTCCAGTAGATCTCTTCCCTCAATAGAATCTCATCAAACTTTGATTTGAGTCTGTCTCTGAGCAGTCTATCAGATTCATCCAGTAGTCCTTCCTCCAAGCAATCAAGCCTCTCGAGCTGTTCCAATATCCTATCTTTAGCTACTTTCTTAGGTAAAGACTTGGCTGCACCCTATTCCTTAAACACTCGTGCCACATGTTTTAATTTACACACAAGTGGCTGTATGTTCTTGCCACCGAGCAGTCCATGAGCAGTCCATGCTTGTCTAACAATGTTCATAAAATCTGCCTCTCTGAACCAATATCTTTCTAGTATGAAGTTAGGCCTTCCCGAATACCTATAAGAAGTCTTCAACAAGATGGGTTTATAGTCCGACAAAGTTCTTACCAAGCAGCAAGCCTACACGTGGTTAGTGGTCCTCTCGGTCGATACACACAAAAAACCTATCCAGCCAAGAGCATGAAGGTTCTGTCCTCATATTGGACTACGTGAACTAAGCATTCGACAAATTGATATTAATGAGTGCAACATCAGTTATGAAACTAAGAAAATCCTCCATATGTCCTGAGTGTGTACGCTTGCCTTTCATGGGGTGCAACAATTGCATTACACACACACACACACATACACAGAGCGAGAGAGAGAGAGAGAGAGAGAGAGAGAGAGAGAGAGAGAGAGAGAGAGAGAGAGAGAGATTCACACTACGACCTTCCTAATTTGTGATGATATAGAAGTAATTCCTCTCTCTCAAAGAAGTATCTTTCCTTCTCTTCTTTGTGGTTTGTATAACTCAGAGAAGTCCCAAAAGAAATCATCCCTGACATTTTGAAGTGGAGGGATATAGCCCCTCTATCAATCTGTTTTTCTTCCACCACCTCTTCTACCTCAAACTGATTCTAAAGAATTAGAATATCTCCTAACCTTCTCTCAACGAGATAGGCCACCTCCTTCAATAGTCTAGCTCCCCTAATGTCACTCATTACAAACTCTCCCCTAATATATCTCATAACAGATTCTCCATCCCCCTTACACTTGGATTTTTGCAGGCACAATATGCTAAATTTGCATCTCCGGACTAATTTGTTCACCACCTTCCACTTCTCACCCCCGCAAATTACCCTCACATTCCATGAAACAATTCTTATCGGGACGAGTTGATGTTCCTGCTTCTCTCCCCACTCTTGCTCCCTCCTCTTCGCCTCCCCTCCTTTATTCTCCACAACCACCTTCTTTTGGGACTTCCCTTCTTTTGCACCCGTCCCCATGTTAATCAACCATTTCTTTTGTACCTTGGTAAACACCCTTTTGAGATCCCGTTGTAGGCCCACAAAAGATATTCTCACCCTCTTACCTAACACACTCACTTGTGCTTCTGTGAGCTTCTCCACTACCCCAACCATCTCCTTCACCCCCTCTCTCCCTAATTTACCATATCGGAAGCTCCGTCCCCGTCTGATTTCCCCTCCCTTGAGATTCTGGCCTCCTTGGTGGTCTTCTGAATGATAACCTCTTTCTGTTCCTCCACCTCCGAGGCCCGAGTAGTCTCGACCTTATGGATCTCTCTGGTGCAATGAAGCTAGCTTTTCTACTCTCTTGGGGTTCTGATGGTCCTTGCCGTAGAAATAGGGACCTCAAGGGCCTCTGTCTCCTTCTGGACACTAGATATCCTTGAGCCTTGCAGCTCTCAAGAGAGTTGGTGCACTGTCAGAGGACTTTCTTTTCCTTGTGCAGACCACAATTGTCGTCTTGCTAGCCTTTTAGGTGGACATATAGTGAGAGAAAGCTCTGCCATGCACACTGACAAGCCGGCACCAACACTTGGCCCTGGCCCATAGTTGTCAAGACGACAAGGTGACCTAAGGCATTCATGTGGAGCTTAAGCATTTAGGCGATAAGGAGTCCGTTTAGGCATTGCCTAGGTGACATCTTGGTACCTGTTTAAAAATTCAAAAAATATGTCTCTAGTATACAAATTATGAATAAGATACATGAAAATAAATTATAGATTTTAATACTAAAATTGAGAGAGACAAGAGGGGATAGAGAGAGAGGTACACACAGAGAGGAGTGTATGGAGTCGATCTACCTATGACCCCACCTTGCATCGCGGAGTCTCTCGGCCCAAAAAAAATTGGGGTGGAGGGGGAGGGGTTATTATAGGCTATGCCCAGGCTAGGCAGCCCAAGGCACCCAGACAGGGGGTGCCTTGGCATGCTTGGTCACCTAGGCGGGCACCTTGTTCGCCTTTCTAGGGGGGTAGAAAAGTAGGTTGGTGCCTGGTCGCCTAAGTGACACCTAGGCGTCGCCTAGCTGACCGCCTTAACAACTATGCCCCGATCCTATCGCCAGATGGTCCACCTGCTGCTAGGTGGATCTACATAAAGCTGTCGGAATAGGATGTGTAGAAGCAAGCGAACAATTGCCAAGGAGGTCCCACTGTTGCTCGAGGGTGTTCACCCGATTTGTTTGCCCATTGGAAGCTCCCTCACCCCTCTATCGCCGCAGAGGAATATCCGCAGCAACGGGGAGGGGGTAGAAGGCTAAGCCTGTGACCCCATATTCGGGTAAGTCACGGGCCTCATTATATGTGTCCGGTTCTTGGGTCACTCCCTCGGTGACCTGATGAAGATTGGCCTGTTGGTCCTGGCCAGTAGTTGGCATTCGAGCGAGCCAAGCACCTAACCCACTTCTGGTTGGGGCTCCCAGCCTAGGATAAGGCGTGTCAAGATTCAAATTGGAATTGAGTGATGATGGACTTCCACGTACCCCACCTTGCCTTCTTCTTCCTCCTCCTGCCCAGGGCCGTGTTGCTCTAACTTAGTCCACTGCTGCCCTTGCATCTCTGACTCGACGTGAAATTTGATGATGAACATCTCCTCGCTGATGTCGAAGGAAATGGTTGAAGTCACCATGGTTGTGCTACAAATATGGACGGTGGCTTTGACGGTCTTGAGGGACCCCGCCAGAGCAAACCGCAAGTTACTTTTCTTTACCTTATTGAACTTCTGGACCAAGAATGAAACCCCCACCTCGTTGCAGAGGATGAGAGGGATTTCCTCCAGATTAATTCGGAGCCCTTGGATTGGGGAAGGTTCTCCATACCAAGGACCACCTCTGGAGGTAGAGGAGGATGCCATCCGCCATCAAATATCCTACCTCCGCCGCCGCCGCCGTTGCCATGGCCTCTTCTTGTCACCCGATAGCTAGGAAACCTGTCGTATTGACCTGATGGACGTTCCATTGACTGCACCAATCTCCTTGCGCCTCTAGCTTGGCCCTAAGGTTGTCCGCATCCACCTCCCCTTCCACTGGAGCCACCCATAGGCAGTGTCGGAACCTGACAGTCCGGCCATGGATAAGGTCCATGGGAATCGATCCTACCTCCAGACACTCCCAATTCCTCTCCACAGCGTGCAGTGACGGAAACCTATTCCTGTCCATGTCCACATAGGACTGTCTGTGAGGGGTCGCACTCTCGCGCCTTATGAACTCCGTTCCCCACACTTAGCAAAACCTCTGGGTATGCCCCCTTCTCTGGTAGCGGAAGCAGGTGGGTCCTCTGCCTGGAGGCATCCTAGGCCTACCTCTACCCCCTTCCACATCACAGGCACCCCCCCGGATGCCGCTGCGTCGACGAGAGCCCCCACCTCTGAGAGGGACACGGTTTGCTCTGGAGGTGAGCTCCTGCGAACGCTCCCCCAAGCGAGCCATCCGAGAGTTCTAGTAGACATTAAATATATGCTTACACCTATATGAGGTTATTGTTGTCCACTGAAAATTAAATACATAGAATTACTAATTGATATCATCCATCTCCTGATTGTCCAATATTGTAGTTGTGTAGTTATATAAAGTTTTTAAATTAAAATGCCAGCTTTAGTAACTAGGGATTTAAGTGATAAATACATAAAATCACTACCATACAGACAACATGGCTCAGTTGTTGTAGCAAAGTTTTCTGTAAGTCACCTTGAATGTGGTGTCACACTGTCTATGGGACTCAGGTGCTATGCAAAGTTGTCTCATGTCATCTTGAATGTAATGTGATTGGAAATCTAATACTTCTTGATATGAGTGATTTTTTTTTTCAGAAGAAATTCAAGGTCTACCTTTCGCCCTTCCTCCACGGTGTGCGCTACTCATCATATGGTCGCCATTTTACAAAAACGGACAAACTGGAAGAGGTATTTGTCGTCAAGCCAACTCATCATTGATATGTGGGTTTATGGTGTTATTTCTGTGGCTATATTGGTTTAGTATTGTGAATCCCAAGTTCATCTTGCAAACTTTTTTTTTTTTGCCATTTTGTGTGACCAAAGTCTGTCCTCGGTTTGTTTCTTATGAAATGAGTTCTAATATGCAGATTGTTGAGAGGCTGCATTGGTATGTACAAAATGGGGACATGGTAAATACCTTATTCTCCTGTTAGAAAGTATTCTGATTTATTCAATTGCATAATGTAATGATACAGGTGCATGGATATTGCATGCACATTTCTCTAAAGCTAGTATTTATGATATTCTTGTTGAGTTCATGAAATGATTTTATTTTGTGCTTTGGAATTTTATGTGCTAGATTTCCTGACATAATGTTCTCTTAGTACTCAAATGCTTCTTTTCTTGTTGATGAAAGTGATGTTACCACTGTCAGTAACATAGTTTTGGGTGTTTGCAGCTTCCAAAAAATTATGCCATCTAGATCTCTCTCTCTCTCTCTCAATATTTGAAGGATTTCATGGCACTACATCTTGGCACAGATTCAGACTAGAGTTCAAGTTCTCATGGTTAGGATTGCATAGTTGCTCATTTAATTTTCCATGAAGCGGTCTGAGTTCCGTCCTGTTAAATGCTCCTATTAAGATCTATTTCAGTTTAAATTTAACCTTGGAAGGGGCTTCTGCAAAATCAAATCTTTTGAATCTTGCTTTTTTTTTCCTTTTTTGAAGTGGATGGTACACACCGCTTATATAAATATAGAAGAAAGAATGTAGAAGAAGAGAGGGAGTAACAACAAAAGCTCCCTTTTACAGAAAGACAGGAGCAAGATTGCCTTCCCAGCAAAACAAACAAAGAGGAATTTCATCTGTCCACTTTACAAAATTGGCCCCCAGTCCCTGACCTGCTCACACACCAAATGGACTACCTTATCTGCATCATGGGATTCTCTCCTAAAGATTCTGCCATTCCTTTCGCCCCACAGAGGCGGGAAAGTAGCATGCAAAATGATTGACCATAGCTTATTGTCTCCTTGCACACTCACCTCCTGTGCCAATGCTTGATCAAATTCTCCACTGGTCCAGCTACTACCTAATTACATTGTAACTTGATAAAATTTTTCCGCCCAACTTCCCGGGCATAGGCACACAATGAATAAATGCTTTGTAGTCTCTTCTTCCCCACACAGACAGCAAATACTGTCTATACTATCCAAGAAGTGTCTCAGCCTGTCACAAGTATGTAGAACCTTTAAGGGGCTTGCAGTCTGCCAAACATGGGACTCCAAGGTGTCTAGTTTTCCCATCAAGCATGTAGTCATAGGAAGATTTCACTGAGAAGACTCTTTTAAGGTCCCGCTGTCAAACCCATTCATTTTTTTTGTTTGCTATCTGGCTTGTACTCCTGGAGCTTCAGCACATATCTCCCATTTCACTAATCTCCACGTCCCTCAGTTACTTTCTAAAGGAGGGAGCCCAACCTCCACCTAGGGGGCTGTCATGAACGATCTGAGCTACACAAGCCATGGGATGAAAAACAATAGCGAAAGCTGGAAATCTATCTGCAAGAAGCCCATTGTTGCACCATTTATCCTTTCAAAACTGGCATATCTGTCCATCCCCAACACGAAAGGCGGACTAGGAAGAAATCTGCCACCTGTAAGATTACCTTTCCAAATGTGAGTGATATTGCTGGACAAGGGTCAGGATGATATCCCAAGCTCTGTCCTTACTGTACTATTTACTTTGACCACTTCTAACCACAGTCCAGAATCATTTGTGCCAAACTTCCACAACCATTTGGCCAAAAGAGTCATGTTGGAGTTTCTCAGATCTCTAATCCCCACTCCTCCATTCTTCTTGCTCTTGCAGATTCTTCCCCAACTTATGTCATGCTAGCCTTGCATGTTTCTACCACTGCCCTTCCAAAGCACCTGCTTTGGATGCTTTGTAATATCCTGGCCCCAGACTTCGAAATCCTAAAGATGAATAGGTAATAAATTGGGAGAATGTCCAGCACCAATTTGCGCGGCACCACTCTGCCCTGTAGGGAAGAAGCTTCCCCTTCAAGCTTGCCAACCTGACTTCAAGTTTGTTGATGATGGCCTGCCAATCTCTACAGAAGGCTACACCTTCTGAAAGGGGCAGTTCTAAATAAGTAAAAGGGAACTCCTTTCTACGACAGTCAAGGATGATGGCAGCCCTGTTAAGGGCAGATTCCACCATGTGAATACCATCAATCGGCTCTTTTGGAAATTTACCTTCAAGCCACTCTGATGCGGAACGAGCCGCCGAATTTATGGAGAATAATTTTGATTTATGTGGAAGCGCCGAAGACATCCAGTCAGAAGCTTATTTTATTAATTTATTGTGTGTCATAGTTAATTTGTGAGGTATTTTATTTTAGAGTCTATTTTAGTCGACTATGTGTTTTATTTTATTTTAAAGTTAGGGATGATGTTGATGTTAAAGTAGGAAAAATAATGGATCTGTTTGTAATTTTATTTCTCTATAAATAAGAGAAGCTAACCCTAATTAGGGTTAAGCAATGGTTAGAGAAAAATTGTGTGGCACGGCTGCGTGTTTCTTCTCCTGGCGAGATGCCCAACCCTCCCTGCTTCCTCTGGTGAGATGCCAAACCCTTCTGACTTCTTCCTGGCGTGAGGCCGAACCTCCACTTTCTTTCTTCTTTTTGTTTGATTCCGCCTGTTATTATTGTCCACCATAATCCCACCGTAATCGCGTTCCTCCCTCCACCGTAATCACCAAGCCATTATTTCTTTCATTATTCTATTTTTTTTCTTCCCTGTCATCCCATTTTTCCCTTGGCACCGCATACCCTGGCACTGTTCATCTTCACCTCCCCCCCTCCGTTCGTGCGCCTGCAACAGCCGGCCTGCGCGCGGCCACCGCTGGCCACACCGGCCGTGGCCGTTGCCGCCGGCGACCCCTCAGCCCCCTCCGCTCCGGTGCCGGCGCCCCACGGCCTAGTGGCCACTGCAGCGGCTGCCTGCGGCCACCCCGATCCTGCCTGCCGCGTCGGGATCGTCCACGCAGCCGTTGAGCCAGCTTCACCGCCGCTGTCGCCCGCGAACGGCCCTCTACAGACCAGCTTCCCCGCCGACCGGTGCCCACCTCGGCGGTTCTCCCTCTCACCGACTGTCGGCCAGCCGCTCGTCATTGTTTTGGTTTTGCGCGCTGGTTGTCGTTGAGAAGCCGACCTGCTGCAGCCTATATTTAGTCTGGTTCGTGAGTGCCCAGTCACTCCTCATCACCCATTTATGGCGGCGTCGTCTAGCCAACTCAACCTTTCTGTTGAGAGACCATCACATTTATTTACTGCTGGTTGCAATCTGTTAAATTCATGATTTGCCGTGACTCCATCATTGGACACAACCCACATCATTTGAAAGAGGCTAGTATGTCCACGTTATAGTTGACGTCAATTTGCTGGCCTGAGGGAAACATCACTGTCATGCATTGGTGAGTTATGAGCCACATAACAAGGTGAGATGGTCAACTGCGTTTGGATTTTGAAGTTTGTCATGATATCTTGCTCTGAGATTTAACGCATGTCATTAATTTATTTCGGTCGCACTAAGTCATCATAGGTCGTCCTGAGATTTGCAGCATGTCATGTGTTTGATACATTGTCCAAGAGAGCACAAATCACAAGGACAGGGTCAATCGTTTCCGTCCTGCATCAAATTGGTATCAAAGCTCAAGGGAATCAACTTATTTTCATAAGTTGAGGTCCTGAGTTCAACATTCGGTATGCTTCCTTTTCCGATTATTTTTGCTGCATATTTACCTAATGGACAACGAACAGAACTTGATTTACATGAGTCAGAAGATAGGAATTGGATTTCACCTGACATTGTTAAATCACTTGCCAGACTGGAGAAATTGTAATTGAGGGTGACCGTGTATTTGTGGAGTTCTATAAGAAATTCAAAATAGTCACGTATGATGATGGAGCTTGGTGTGACATTGGGTCAATGGCTGACACTTGCATTATTTTAGGAAGAAAGTGCTTAGAAGAAAGAAGTGATGTTATTGATCCAGAAAGGAAAACTTGCATCTTGAGACATGTTATCTTGCATGGTGAATTTATTTTTCATAACATATTGCTATCTCATCGACAAAGTAATAGTGTGCCACAAGCTTCTGAATGTCAGTCAAAAGCAGAATTAAATGAGGAACAACTCCCTGTGATTGATCAGGCCCCAGAGGTTATTTTATCTCCAACAGAGGTTACAAATAGTTAGGATACTGCTTTACAGATGGTTGATTGTTGGGATCACGACCTCTTCCTACAGTCTGGATTGGATATGACTTGTGAGTCTATTTTTGAAGAGGTTTATATTCC
Source organism: Amorphophallus konjac (assembly GCA_022559845.1). NCBI lineage: Eukaryota > Viridiplantae > Streptophyta > Magnoliopsida > Alismatales > Araceae > Amorphophallus > Amorphophallus konjac. Next base: position 215,567 of record JAHNEJ010002303.1, on the reverse strand, counting down.
TTGTGACATGGATCTACTTCAGAAGCCGATGCTTGACTCATGGGATCATTAGATATTTGTTCAGTCAGAATTAGGTTTAATTTTGATATTGTGTTTGAGATGCCTTTTGCACATAAGTCACATTTAGTGGTGGTTCCTACAGTTTATTCTACATCTCCGCAGAGTTCATGGCCTCTTGTTGTTGCTGATATGAAATTTTGTATGGCTCAGAGTGACTTCGATTTGGTATGGTATAGTGTTGAGGCATCGACTCAGCGTCGCCGCCAATTTATTGCTTTGAAGATCTCCGTGAATTCATTGATGTTGCATGCGCAAGATGCTCCTATCTTCACTTCAGTGCTTCTTCATTTCAAAATTCGAGGTCGAATTTTTTCGAACCAGGGGAGATTGATGCGGAACGAGCCGCCGAATTTACGGAGAATAATTTTGATTTATGTGGAAGCGCTGAAGACATCCAGTCAGAAGCTTATTTTATTAATTTATTGTGTGTCATAGTTAATTTGTGAGTTATTTTAGTTTAGAGTCTATTTTAGTCGACTATGTGTTTTATTTTATTTTAAAGTTAGGGATGATGTTGATGTTAAAGTAGGAAAAATAATTGGGTCTGTTTGTAATTTTGTTTCTCTATAAATAAGAGAAGTTAACCCTAATTAGGGTTAAGCAATGGTTAGAGAAAAATTGTGTGGCACGGCTGCGTGTTTCTTCTCCTGGCGAGATATCCAACCCTCCCTGCTTCCTCTGGTGAGATGCCAAACCCTTCTGACTTCTTCCTGGCGTGAGGCCGAACCTCCACTTCCTTTCTTCTTTTTGTTTGATTCCGCCTGTTATTATTGTCCACCATAATCCCACCGTAATCACGTTCCTCCCTCCACCGTAATCACCAAGCCATTATTTCTTTCATTATTCTGTTTTTTTTCTTCCCTGTCATCCCATTTTTCCCCTGGCACCGCATACCCCGGCATTGTTCATCTTCACCTCCCCCCCCTCCGTTCGTGCGCCTGCAACAGCCGGCCTGCGCGCTGCCACCGCTGGCCACACCGGCCGAGGCCGTTGCCGCCGGCGACCCCTCAGCCCCCTCCGCTCCGGTGCCGGCGCCCCACGGCCTAGTGGCCACTGCAGCGGCTGCCTGCGGCCACCCCGATCCCGCCTGCCACGTCGGGATCGTCCACGCAGCCGTCGAGCCAGCTTCACCGCCGCTGTCGCCCGCGAACGGCCCTCAACAGACCAGCTTCCCCGTCGACCGGTGCCCACCTCGGCGGTTCTCCCTCGCACCGGCTGTCGGCCAGCCGCTCGTCATTGTTCTGGTTTTGAGCGCTGGTTGTCGATGAGAAGCCGACAGCCTATATTTAGTCTGGTTCGTGAGTGCCCAGTCACTCCTCATCACCCATTTATGGCGTCGTCGTCTAGCCAACTCAACCTTTCTGCTGAGAGACCATCACAGGTATTTACTGCTGGCTGCAATCTGTTAAATTCATGATTTTCCGTGACTCCATCATTGGACACAACCCACATCATTTGAAAGAGGCTAGTATGTCCACGTTATAGTTGACGTCAATTTGCTGGCCTGAGGGAAAGATCACAGTCATGCATTGGTGAGTTATGAGCCACATAACAGGGTGAGATGGTCAACTGCGTTTGGACTTTGAAGTTTGTCGTGATATCTTTCTCTGAGATTTAACGCCTGTCATTAATTTTATTTCGGGCGCACTAAGTCGTCATAGGTCGTCCTGAGATTTGCAGCATGTCATGTGTTTGATACATTGTCCAAAAGAGCACAAATCACAAGGACAGGGTCAATCGTTTCCGTCCTGCATCACACTCACTTCTTCAAGTCTTTCGGTCTTGATTCTTGAAACTTATTGGACCAAATCTTTTCCTTTTTTGTGGTTTGACCTCAGTTTTGAATTTGAGCACCTAGTGTTGGCCTTCTCCACCCTCCTACTGGAACCTTTATGTAATGGGACTCAGATAACTGATTTCATACATTCAACTGACTAGAGGTAGGGACTCGAGGAGTGGGTTGAATCATTTTTCAGTTAGTTGGTAATGATGAGGTCACAGGTTCGATTACCCTCGGCGGTAAAGTGTGGTTGTGTCTTGGCCTTAGTGTCCGTTCCCACGGGTGGTTCCCTGGCTCAGGTTTGGGCAGCAGAACTTGGGAGTTTTCCCGTCGCACCAAAGCGGCCGTACGGTGAGGTTGGTGGGTTTCCCCCAGTCATTAAAAAAATGTTTAGATAGGGGGAGGGAGCAATCTGTTTTACTAAAGGGGGGTTCTAAAGGACATGGATGGTGAAGCAAATCCTCTTAAAGGGGTGTTCTAAAAGACATATATCCCCAGAGGGAGGGAGGGAGGGAGAAAAAAACAACAGAAAAGAAGAGCAAGAGAGAGGATGCAGCAGCAGCAATAGGAACTGGTCTATCCTCCTAAGCGTTCACAAGCCGGTCCTTGGTCTGCAAGAAAGCTCCTCCTTGGTCTGTGTGGCTCAAGAAGATGCAGGGAAGAGTAGTGTGATCTCCAGCAGAGCTTCTAGGGTTGGCTGCTCTTCAAGAAAGCTCCTCCTTGGGCTGTGTGTTGCAAGAAGATGCAGGGAAGAGTGGTGTGATCTCAAGGAGAGCGTCTAGGGTTGGCTGCCACAAAACAAGAAGAGGAAGAAGCAAAACATGAGAAAGTGAAGGAAGAGAAAAGAAAGGAGAAGAAAGGGGGGCATGGGAGGAGGAGCCAGGGGGGCCCACCTGCACCCCCTTCCGACCTATGTAGTCGATGGCTTAGGCATTTGAGCTGTTTGAGGCATTTTATTTTATATATATATAATTCAAAAATATAAATATTTGTCTAAATATCACAAAAAATACATACATACAATCAAGATTTTCAATAAAATTAACAATCAAGATTTGAGGTGAAAATACATACTTGCAATCAAGATTTGAGGTGAAAATACATAGGATAAGTTAATTAAGATCTCATGGGACCAGCCCTCCTGGGAGTGAGATGTTTTGAGGCTAAAACAAGGCGGTTTGGGGTCGTCTCACCTCAAAAACTGCCTAGGCGAGCGCCTAGGCATGCTTTTGATAACATAGCTTTTGACCTTCTTTTGGGCGCTCAAGGAAAGAGAGGGCATAGCACAGCAAAAAGAAAATATATAGAGAGAGAGGCTGGTAGCTGTGCAATGTGTGTGCATGTTAGAGTTTTAAAATGAAGGAAAATTTGGACTAAAATACCCCTACCATGCCAAACTTAAGTGACATGGTAGGGGGTAAAAACAGAGAGAAAATTTCAAACACTTTCTCTAACAAGTCAATGCACAGTGGGGCATGGGTGTCGCGCTGTTCACTCAGCTCAAGGCCGCCGAGCCTCCCTCCAACTCCTATAAATACCTTCAAGACTTCCTCCAAACCGAAGAAGATGCCTCTCCAGGCAATGACAGCAAACTCCAATGTTGGGAAGGGACTTTGCAAGTCTCCTAGTTTTTCCTGGTTCAAGAGGATCAAGAACATTTGAAGTGTTCTACACTTCTATGTTCCTGTTTTTGAATCAATGATTTCTTATTAATAAAGACTTTGTTCTTGATAGCTTGATAACACATCCTAGATAGATGTGAAATTTAGATCCCAAATGGATCTATTTAATGGTTTATGGATCCTTGAAGGGTCTAATATATCACGGTTATGCTCTTGATTGTTATTTGTGCTCTTGATCCGAGAGGAGTTTATCAATGCTTGATGGCTTGATGGACCTTTACCGGGTTCGGTATAAGTTTATCTAATCCTAATTGGTGTTTTTTTGGGTCATCTCAAACCCATAATCTCTTGATACCTGAGTTGATAACCATTATGATCATGTCCTTTAGTGGACGGTCAAAATTTTCTATCGGATGAACTCAAAATAGGCCCAACGGGTGAGTGACAATTCGGTCCATAAGCTAGACCATAGCTATGATCTAGCAAAGAATTTGGCAAACCTAAGAGGCACCAAGGTCATCGAACCTCTTTGCAAACCCAAGGCATGAAAATGACCAAAATGCCCCAATAATCCTAAAAGAATTAGAAAAATCTGTAAAAATCAGAAATGGACATTAAAGCTAACTAAGAATCTTTTGGTAGAGAGAACTTGGCTGTCATGGACCCAAACTTTCTCAAAATGACCAAATGCCCTCCGAACGTTAAAATCACATAAAAATCATTGAAACGAATCTTTCATCCCTGAATGACCTTGCACACTTGAATCCTAAAATTTCCTAAATTAGTAATGTCTCTTCTCTCGGAACTCATTTTGGACCATGGTAGAGATTTTGGGCTCCATCCAAATTTATTTCCGTATTGAGACTTGCACCAATTTGTGGTTGATTTTATTCAGGGCATTAACATGAATAGTTAATCAGCATGATTTTGCTGGTCAGAGTTATATAATTGACACTGGCCAAGGTCAGTTGAATGGTCTAATCTTGAAAACCTAATTGCCAATTATCTAATTGGGTAAAACTGAACCAATTTTCTAAATCACCTAAATCTTTCCAATCTGGGGTTTTCTTCTGAGTACCCTCCAGCAGAAGATGCTGATCAATTTCTTTGTGTTTTTCTGTACCATACTGAACATAATTGGAGGCATTAGTTGTCACCTTGCAGAATGCAATCCCAATGGGATGTTCTACTGTGAACAAGCATCATGGAGCAGAATTTTCAGAATGATGAGGTTGGTTTTCCTGACTGGTAGTAGTCTTCTCTGAGAAGGATTGTTGGAAAGAGAGTATGGGGCAGCATCCTTGATGGCGTACTTTTTCCCAGCTCTATGATCAAAAACTTGTTCCCTCTTAGAGTAACAGGGTAGAGCCTAACAATATTCCTTTAACAGTTTAAGGGGGAAAATAAACACTCTAGAGTGAGACTGGATAATGGACAATCTAATGCATAAAGGTGGCGGATGTCTATTCTTAAGAGCTCTGGATGCTGTCCTATTAAGTTTTCAGGACAACTGCAGCTCAAAATGTTTTTGGTGGCCTGTGCTGGTAAGGACATGAGAAGTCTCCATCAAATGTCCATTCTGCTACTCATTTTGTCGGTAGTGTAAATGTGGGCAGATTTGTGAATGGTCCCCTTGTCTCCCATGAAGACATGTGATTTTTTTTTTGGGGTGGTGGTGGGGAAGTGTTCCTGTGCTGTTTTGAAAGTGAAAGCCTCCTAAATTTCTTTTGGATGTTTCCACAGGACACCTATATGATGCTTTTCATTCAACCATGCTTGTAACATACATGCTTAGTCCACAAAGATGATGTTTCTGAAGTATTCCTTACTAAAAGCCCTCCTCTAGGGAAGCAATGAATAGAGCTCTCAGGTTGGCTTAAGTTTAGGTTGACTCAGCTCGACTCATTTAATTTGGTGAGCTGAGATTGAGCTTCACGGAGCTCAGCTCAATAGGTTCACAAGCAATCTCAAACAAAATTTGCGTTCTTGATTTTTATGTTTACACGCATTTACGTAGCAACAATCTGTTATTTTTGAGCTTTGCCCACAGATGGTGCCACCAGAGAGCCAGTGGCCACTGGTGTTTGCTGTCCAGATCCACAATCCAACTTGTGTTTTAGATGCTTTGGCAAGGGGCATCATGCATCAAGCTGTAACTAGGATCCTGGTGTTGCCATGGGCCAGGCCATCATAGTTTCCGGTGTATGGCCAGTGTTCAGCCCCTTGTGGCAGAGAGTAGGCAACATTTGACCACAGGAAAAGGTATGACGGGCGAAGAACCAGATAGCGAACCTCATCAGTTTGTTCTGGTAGAAGCACCTTGATCCCCTTCTTTTGATGGTAACATCCTGGCTCTAAGAGGTACCTTAATTGGGGACGTACTAGGCTGTAATTGGTGATGTACTAGACTCTTATGATTTGTGAGACACTAACATGGGTGACGTGTCAACATGGATACGGGTGTAGACATGGCAAATTACAAAAAATAAGACACCGGGGGGGGGGCAAAGTAGTATATTTTATATATTTAGAATTATACATATTTATTTTTTAATATGTATTGAAAATCAGTCTAATGAATAAGCTACTATGTTTCAATTAAACAATAAATTTAGAATGATGCACATTTAGTGATCAATATATGTCAAAATTAATTTAGAGTATTGATTAAAGTATTAAGGTAGAAACTAATTAATAACTACATAGTTTAAATTATAAGGCACTTACAAATTAATATTTGTTAAAGTTAAGTTTAGCGTTACAATTTGAATTTTTTAGAAGGTTTAAATATAAATATGATATACATAACAGTCTTCAATTTGTTAAAGGAGTTTTGTACATGATTGTGTATGTCTCACTCAACCCATTTTATCTTGGAGCATATGGCGGTTGAAAAATTGAAATTTGGGAAGACTTTTGGTTTTCTCAATCCCTCCGTGTCCGTCCCTCTCTATCTTTTACTTTCCAAAGGACTCGGGAGTTACCATGGGAACATTTTACGGTGGGGACATTTTATAGGGAAATTGTTTATGGCAGTATCAACATGAGTTGAAATGCATGTCCGTGCCAACTCGAGTCGACACACCTTCAAAGCCGTTTTTCCTGTGTCCTCCCAATCTGTGATTAGATTGTAATGTTGACTATGATGATGTTATGTCTGCAATGAAAACCCAAAGGCAGGATGATTCTAAGTTGTCGGTTTGTAACAATTTTGTTTTCTTTTTTTGATGATCGGGTAAACCCATGGTCGCCACCAACCTCAGAATGTGGCCACTTTGGATCTATGAACCCTATTGCCAGTGGTTTGTAAGATGTCGGCGAGTAGTTTTCTCTTTTCTTCTCCAATGTGAAAGTCAAAGGACAAGTCCTCAAAACCACCGCGCTTCAAGTTAGGAACTCTTCCTTAGTGTGGTCCAACTGGCAAGAGGGGTGAGGTATGAAGATGGCGACCAAGGTTCCTGTGAGATGGTTTCATCTTTCTGGAATTCTGTTGCCACTTAGGAGTGTGGAGGCCTTTTCGAATTTAGTTCCTTCATTTGGGTCCCTTATTGGGGTGAATGATCAAACTAAGATGTGGAAGTCTGTGGAATTTGCACGGCTTTTGGTTGAGTTCAAGTCATTGAGGGAGATCCTGAAACATGTAAACGTTAGATGGCATTCTTCATATTTCTGGGCAAATGTTGAGGTTGAAGTTTCTATGCAGGTGGCTAAATAGGTGGCCCCATCTTGCACTGATGTAGTCAAAGGGTTGCAATGCTCTAGGGCAACCGAGAATATTGCTCTGAGGTTAAAGATGACTGAGTCGGCCTCTCGGTCACTCAGGTGGTTCATTCACAGATTCAGTGAAGTCTGCAAGCAAGGTTTCCATTGCTCGTCCAGCATTAGGGGGGAATGATGCCCAGGAAACATGCCTTTCTGCTGGCGGAGACTTATCCCTAGGCAAGGAAGGTTTCCAAAGTTCCGTTCAAATTTCAAACAACAGTGAAGGGGACAAGGTAGATAAAAGTGGCTAACCCAAAGTGGGGGATGTGGCTTGGTGGCAAGTTGTTTCACAGTTGGCGTCTGAAATTATTAGTGGCCTTAGAAAGGTGGTTACTAGGTGTCAAAAAAGAAAGGTCCGCCATGCTTATCGGCAGCACAGAGTTTTGAAGCTTCCCACTGCTAGCTGTGAGGACTGTGCTTCTGCAGTTGGCGTGCCTTGCAAAGTCGAACATGTGGCTGCTGATCCTGTGACTCCTCGCTGGCAGGATGAGGAGGCCGTTCTGATCTAAGGGGTCTGCCGTCCTTTTGCATTGAAACTTGGTGCTCAACCCCACACTCCTGGGCATGCGGATGTTGTTACAGTTTTTTTTTTTGGAAAGTGGGTAATACCACTGATTGTATAAATGAAAAAGGAGTGTACAGGTGTAAGAAAGCTCCCAAAAAGAGATCCAATTCAAAACACATCATGGCAGTCTGTGGCCAATTACCCTCCCAACAAAGCAAAAAGAGGTAAGTCAGAGAACACTCTAGTGTGGGAGGATGTGTGCCCGTCCCTTGAATGCCATGGTGATGATCCTGTGAAGAATTCTGTTAGTGATTTAGAGGAGGAGAACAAGGACAAGGTGTCAGAACATGGTCATGAAAAGCAGGTTAGTGCAGATTTCCTTTCTTCCTGGAATAATGTGGCATTAATCCACAAAATTACCTCCCAGCCTGGGCAGCTTAGGAATCAAATGATGTTTATGGGTGAAGCTCCTAAGCCGAAACGTCATCGAGGACAACGAGACTTACATCCTTGATGAAGGATGCATAAAATGAGGGCATGGTCACAAGGCAATGGACTGTCCTTTTCTCAAGAAGTCTTAGATCGCTTCCTGGTAAATGGCTGTTGTAGTTTTGTAGCCTTATTTTAACGTCTTGGTCGCAGGAGGTTCTGTTTTTGTTTTGTGAGGAATCTCTTTTCCACTTTTTAATTTTATACCTTTGTTTATCTTTAATAAAATTGGTAGTATAATTCACATTGTCAGTCCCAATGTATGGCAAAGCCAAGAGGGGGGGGGGGGAATTGGGTTTAGCCCAAATTTGCTAAAAAAAGCCAGAATTCAAATTCAAACACAACTACAACCAAGAAACTAGTAGATCCAAGTGAAGAAGAATGCAATAGTGCTAAGATGCACAAGGGGGGTAGGAGAGGAGCAATCACATCAAGTGCACCAGATTTATAGTGGTTCGGTCTCAATCCTTGAGAGCTACATCTACTCCCCCACTATGAGTGTAGTATTTTCTGCACACTAATAAGAAAACCACACAAGCACTAGGGTGAATAAACACCCCTTCATGGGCATCACGTATTCATACATGTTTACTACATCCAAAGTAGCAAGATTAAGGTCTTCCCATTACAAGATGATCAAATAAAGCACGAAATAGAAGAGGAGAAAAGAAGTGGGCAAAGATGATCCTTGGGGTGCCTCCCTCTTGATGAAGCATGAACTGGAACAGGGAAAGAATCTTACAACAGCCTCCTTTTTGTAGCTCCTTGCTCTTTCCCTTGCTTGGAAATCACTGGGATCTTTGGGGAAGAACAAGATGGATGGAACCTTAAAGAACACAATAGAAGCATATCTATCCTTATTTTCCCTTAGTTGCAGAGAGAGAAAACTTATCCTTTATACCCCACATGAAACAAGATAGGGTGAATAAACACCCCTTCATGGGCATCACGTATTTCATACATGTTTACTACATCCAATGTAGCAAGATTAAGGTCTTCCCATTACAAGATGATCAAATAAAGCACGAAATAGAAGAGGAGAAAAGAAGTGGGCAAAGATGATCCTTGGGGTGCCTCCCTCTTGATGAAGCATGAACTGGAACAGGGGAAGAATCTTACAACAGCCTCCTCTTTGTAGCTCCTTGCTCTTTCCCTTGCTTGGAAATCACTGGGATCTTTGGGGAAGAACAAGATGGATGGAACCTTCAAGAACACAATAGAAGCATATCTATCCTTATTTTCCCTTAGCTGCAGAGAGAGAAAACTTATCCTTTATACCCCACATGAATCAAGATAGAGTAACTTAGACCCCTAGCATAGGTTAGGTAGAGCGGCCATGAACCAAATCCAGAAATGGATGAGGATGAGTTGGTTTGGAATAGGACTGGCCTAGGGCAGTGGTTGACCGCCCCGACACCTGAGAATTGGGTGGGGGGGGGGGGTTCCTCTAGAAATCTCAGTGGAATGCCCCGAGAGCTGGCCATCAACCTCCATGATGCTTGAGAACAGGGGGTCCCTCTAGAAATCTTGGTGGGCCGCCTGAAGGCTAGCGTGCGATCGCCCCTGGTAGGGGGACGATCTTTGTGCTTTGTTTTGAACCCCTATTTTTCTTTTGCGTGCCTGCAAATTTAAACATGCAATGGCTGTCCTTTTCCAACAAACGGGCTTCGTGCTTCAAATAGTATGGGGCCTTTTTGTGCCCCCCTTTTTCTTTCACATCAACCACCACATTAGGAATGCTTAGAAATTGCATTGTAATCATAAAAATTAATATGAAAGATAACAATCTCCCCCTTTTTGATGATGATGAAAGCTCCATAGTCAAAGCAAATTCGTTTAGATTGAACCGAATAACTTTTCAAGCAACAGTTGTAATCAACTTGACATTCAACCTCATCATTTATTTTGAAGTAGGATCCATCCATATTGCAAAAATTTGAAGAAACATAATGCAAATCACAGGCCATTGTCCACAACCAACTAAAAACAAGTTTCTATCCAAGATGTTCCAATCCAGCAAAATAAACAGATGGGGGTTGTGTGAAGCTACCGAAAGTCGAAAGCCTGAAACCTATGTGTAGGCGCTAGAGTGATCCTCGAGTGTCACTAGGAAAACCTGCATATCCCTATGGTTAGGGCCCTTTGTTCACACATTCGCACTGTCATGCCACAGAGAATTGCTTCGGGTGAAATGCGTGAATTTAAGCTGTGCATGCAAGACATGTGATACCCTCTTGACGGGTGCACCACCCCTTAGCCGTGCTTCGTGGCTCGCGTCGTGCCTGCGAATTATGGGCAATGTTCTTATCCCATCCCCTGTAGAGGGAGATACCCTATGTATATTTGTGTTATGACTGCTGACGCCCTGCTTGCATGCTTGGATGAAGAAATAAATTAAAAAAATAAATAATAATGATTGGATGAAGAAATAAATTTAAAAAAAATCAAATCAATCAATTTAAAAAAAAATCAGTTTTGGTTATCTCAGTCTGCTTTCCCAGTTTTGACTCATAGAGTCCAATCTCGGCCCTCACGGTCTACTTCCCGCCCTCACGACTTGCTAATCTCTTAATTCCGGCTTCCATAGTCTGCTTCTCAATTTCGGCTTTTACAGCCTACTTCCCAACATCCCTTCAGCCCTCGTGGCCCTAATTGCAGCCTTCGGGCCTGCTCTCCTAACTTCAGCTCCCGTAGCCCGCTGCCCCGATTCTGGCCCTTGTAGCCCACTTTCCCGGTTCGGGTTTTATGGCCAGTTCCTCCCGCGCTTTTAATACCTCCCGGCTCTAGTAGCCCGATCTCAACCTCGGCTCTCATAGCCTGCTGCCCGATTATGGACTATGTGGCTTGGTTTCTCGACCTCAACCTCGGTCCGTGGAGCCGCTTCCTCAATCACGATAATGAATCTCTCATACGGGCTGCACCCGCGCGTCCCGCTTTACTCATCCTTCGCTCGCGTCACCCGCGGGTGGGGGGCATTTGTGGACACCAAAAAAAAAAAAGAAAAAAAGAGAGAAGAAAAAAAAAAGGAAGAAGAAGAAAGAAAAGAAGGGGAGAGAAAACAAAATAAAACAAAACAACAAATAAGAAATAAAAATAAAATAATAAAAATAAAAATAAATAGAAGAAGTGAAAAAGAAAAGAAAAAAGAAAAGAAGTAATAATAAATTATATATATATATATTAATAAAATAAAAAGGGAGGGTGGCCCACTCTCTTCCTCTCTCCCTTTCTCTCTCGTTCGTGCACTAGTCAGAACCTCCACCCGGCACGCTTCTACATCTCCTGCCCGGTGCACTCCCATGACTCCCCCCCCATCCGGTGCACTCCTGTCACCTCTGCCCGGTACACCTATGGTGTGCCGGATAACACCCAAAAAGTTGTGCCGGAAGGCTCACCTCCGTCTGTGCCGGACAGCACCCACCGCCCGCTCCTCCATCTCCACCCCCACGCAAACTCCGCAGCACACCTTCACTGTATCGGATGCATTTGTCTTCTCCGCACCGGATCACTCCGTCATTGCCCTACTCCGCGCTCAGCAGCATCTCCATCTCCGGCGGTGACCCGGTGACGCCTGAGGAAGTCCTGAGGGTCGTTGCCTCCGAGGCATTGTAGCAGCAGCCATTCTGATTATGATCCTTCCGAGGATTTCTGCTACAGATATGATCACTATTTTGGATCGAGAAATAGGATGAGGTTTTCATATTCTGAACCATTTCAGGCGGAAACATGGACATGCATATGGAATGTTGCGTCACCATCGCATTTGCCCAAGGATGACTGCTTTTCTCACGGGCATGATACCCTTTTATCTTCAAAGTGGCAGACAAACTTTTTTGGGGTCTTCAGGTGATTGTGAACCGATGGAAAAGTTGGGTTTTGCGTGGCAATAGAAGGAAATTCCCTGTCTTCTAATAATCATTGCAGCACTCATCAACCATCTAATGGAGGGCCATCTCCCAGCATGACCACTAGTGGATATTCCCAGAACACCTCCGTAAGTGGTTGGGCATATCCAAATGAGCATGGGCAGATGTGTGGGCCATATATACAAGAACAACTTTGCGAGGGTTTATCTACTGGCTTCTTGCCAGCAGATCTCCCAGTGTATCCTATTATCAATGGAAGCCTCATGAATCCAATAGCCTTGAAACATATTGGGCAGTTGGGATGCCCTGCATACTGTGGCACTTCAGGTTTTCCAATAACAGTGTCACAAAGCTCTGCTTCTCATAACATCTTACTGATAACGCAATCACGTGATCTGGGGAGCACTGCTAACTATTCTCCTTTGACGGCGTATGTGAGAGAATCGGCTAACCAAATACAGGTTTCACATGGTTCTTGTGTCTCTGGTACGCATGTGTCAAACATGGAAACAGGAAATCATGCTTCCATAGGGCTTCTAAGTCTGCATTTGGGTGAGGAATCCTGCTGGACGTTTGAAGATGAGAGAGGCAGAAAACATGGACCTCATTCTCGTGCTGAACTTTGTCATTGGCACCATAGCGATTACCTTCATGGTTCCTTGAAGGTTTACCACATTGATAAGAAGCTTGAACCATCTACACTCAAATTTCTAGTTGACAAGTGGAGTGGGGATCAGGCATATGGCATTATAGATAAAAGTGATGAAAACATTTCTCTTGACAGTTACATGGCTGGAATATCAGAAACTATTTCATGCCAGTTGCATTCAGTAATTATGAAAACTTCACGCCGCATTGTACTAGATGAGATTGTCAACACCGTAATACCAAAGTTTGTGGCCTCAAGGAGGTCCCACAAACAGACAAAACCAGAGTCAGCAAATAAGGCTGTTCTAAATTGTTCCACAACAGATGAAAGGCCTATAACTGTGCAGAAAAGGAAGTCTTCTTTATTGCTGAATGATGCCACTGTTGCCACCTCTCCACCCGGTACACCTATTGTGTGCCGGATAACACCCAAAAAGGAAGAGAGTACAACTGTGCCGGATGGCAAACTTCCACCCGCGAGCAGCTTCGCCCGGCTCACCTCAAGCGGCATACACCCGGTGCGCTCCCTGGCCACCTCACGCGGTGCACTTTGTCCCTCTCACCCGGTGCAGCCCCGCCTTGAAGCCCCAGCGGCACACCCCTACAGGTGCCCAGCGGCACACCCTCAAGCAACGCCAGCCCGGCACGCTCCCCAGCCGTCGCACCCGGCACACCCGCGAGCGTCCGTGCCCGGCACACCCGCTGCCTCCTCTAGCGGTACACCTGAATGGCCTCCTCCACGGTACGCTTGAATGGCCCCTCCACGGCACCCTCTCCCTCCACCGGCACACCACTGTGCCGGAGGGTATAAACCGCACCGGATAACACACCTCCGCCCGTGCCGGATAGCGCCCACCTCCCCTCCGTTCTCTGCTCCTTTCTCCCCGTAAATCTACTACCGAGTGCAACTGTAGCAGCATTGCCCGCAGGAGGAGAGAGGGAGAGAGGTGGCATCCGGGAGAGACGGGGTGGTGTTCGGGGGGACGACCCAGAAGTGTATGGGGTGCGAGAAGACGGTGTACCTGGTGGACCAGCTCACCGTCGACAATAGGGTCTACCATCGGGCCTGCTTCCGGTGCCGCCACTGCAAGGGAACCCTCAAGCTAAGCAACTATAGTTCCTTTGAGGGAGCTCTATATTATAAACCACACTTTGACCAATTGTTTAAGATGACAGGAAGTTTGGAGAAAAGTTTTGAAGGTGTTCCAAGAGCTGCCAAAACAGAGAGATCTGTGAATGACGAGGGATATTCCAACAGTAGGGTTTCAAGTATCTCTATTGGAACGCAAGAAAAAATGCATTCTTTGCACACAAAAAAAAAGACACTGTCTATCCAATTGAAAAGGTAGCTGTTGATGGCAACTCGTATCACATAACGTGCTTCAGGTGTGCTCATGGAGGTTGTGTAATCAGCCCATCCAACTATGTTGCACATGAGGGAAGAATCTACTATAAACACCACCACTCACGGCTCTTCATGCAGAAGGGAAACTTCAGCCAACTTGACAAGGGCGAACCTACCAGCGAATCAATGAAGACTCCGGTATCCGAGGATTCTAAATAAGAAGCTGAGAACATAGTAGCCATAAATGGCAAAGAGTCAACTTCGGATGGCAGAGAGTCAAATGCAAATGGCAAAGAGTCAAATGGAAATGGCACGGAGTCAACCGCAAACCTGAAACCCGAGCCTATAGAGGAAACAGCTGAGAATTTTGGATGATGACATGGTCACCATGCCGAAGCAGAAAGGGGCTCCTCTCTCGTCGCAGCCCTTCCTATATTATTCTCTGCTTGTCTGTTTCTTTCCCCCCAGGTGGCTGAGTTCCAAATGTGATGGCATGAGATCGGGAGCTAATGGCACACCTTGGCTGGCAAGGGTTCTTCCCCATTTACCCGATAGTCTCTTCATCAAGCCTAGCCGGTGGAAGCTCTTGCTCTCTTTATCTGGCAAGCAGAAGAATATAACCGGTGGCCCTTCAAGCCTCCATATCCGGTGTCCGCCCATTTACCAGCCGGTGGCATGTACAAGGCTGCACATCCGGTGACCCTAAAACTGCCTTCATCCGGTGACACTGTCAGCCCATTTATCTGGTGATGCATCCCCCTTTCTCACCCGGTGCACTCGACAGGCCCCCTCCATCGGTACACTGCCCAGAGGTCTCCACCGACACGCTCCAAACGGCCCTTGGCCGGTACACTTTCAGGGTGCTCCGCCCGGTAAGGCTGGCGGCCTTCCACCCGGCACAGTTTATTTTCTTCTTCACCCGGTGCAGTCCAAACACCCTCAAGTGCCCCAGCGGCACACCCTCTTTGGCCTTCCACGGCACACTATCTCATGCCCTTCAACGGCACGCTTCTTCACCCCCTAGCGGCACACCCTCCTAGGCCTTTCAACGGCACGCCCCTGCAAGCCTCCAGCGGCACACTATTTCAAGCCTCCAGCGGCACACTATTTCAAGCCTTCAGCGGCACACTTCTTGGGTCTTCTAACGGCACAGCCTTCTGGCTTCTTAGCGGCACGCCTTGCCACCCGGTGCATCCGACAGAAGAAATCTAATGCCCATGCCCTAGAGATCCTTGGCGTGCAGTGGGCTGTCTGACGTGTCAACCAGAGATGAAGGCACGCAGGCTATTCCTCTGCCACCAGAGGATGGGGAAGTCAAACCCCATCATGACCCGTCACTTCCTGCCTCCGTCGTTCGTGTTCGAAGGCTCCCGCCACTGGGAGTATAAAAACCCCCTCTTCTCCTGCGAACAGGGGGGTCCAAGGGAGACGGGAGGACACACCCACGGAGACGAACAGAGCCCGCCACCGGGAGAAGAGAGAAGAGGAAGAAGAAGCTGCTCCGGTGTTGGAGGCTTCCCGAAGACCAGAGAAAAGAGAGAGAGTAAGAGAAAGAGAGAGAGAGGGAGGGTCTGTGTAGCAGGGGGAGTGGGGAAGAGCAGGGAGCCGTCGCCTCTGCTCGACCCCAGCTCCCCTCCTATTTCCTCTCCATGTTCTTCCTTTTCTTCTTCTCCCCTTTTCTGTGGCTTCGGCCTCGATGTATACCGCAATGTGCATGGCCGGTCACGGTCATTTTTTTTTTATGAATGAAAGTCTTCCCCCCTTCTTCTGGGTTTCTTGTGGCCTCTCTCGATCTATCCCACTGTGTGTGGTGTGTTGTGCATTTCCTCTGCTATTTTCTCGGTGTTCTTGGATTCTATGCGTCGATGCTCTTCCCCTTTGAGGGTTCAGATTCCATAATTGGTCTTTGGCCCAAACAGAAAGCTTGTTCCTTCCTCTCCTTGAGCCCTACAAGCCTAACATCTTTCCTTTGACCCCTTTGTCGTCCTCCTCCCTTGGTAGCTGAATCCCCCTTGGCCTGTCTCGGAGACATCTTCCATTCGTTGGTTCTTCCGGGCTTTCCGAAGTTTTATCAAAGGTGCGGTCGCCCCAGGCGCACACCTCAGATTGTCGGGTTCCGCCACTCCATGTGGACGCGTTCCCTTTATTCTCCTTCCATCCCGGGTCCGGGGGAGATGCTGCAAAAATTTCGTCAGAATTGAAACTAATAAAAGAAATAAAAACACAACATAATGTTAACCTCTAAAACAATGGTAAATAAGAAATGCCTTGCATAAACGCCTGGAAACCCGATGCCTTTACCCGGCACGCTCTTTCAGTCTTTACCCGGCGCACTCAACCGATCCTTAGCCGGCACACCTTTTGGCCCTTTACCCGCACACTTTTTTTCCTTCTACCCAGCACACTTTTTGCTCTCTACCCGACACACTCTTTTACCTTCTACCCGACACACTTTTTTTGCTCTCTGCCCGGCACACTTTTTGCTCTCTACCCGGCACACTCTTTTTCCTTCTACCCGGCACACTTTTTTGCTCTCTACCCGGCACGCTCTTTTGCTCTCTACCCGGCACACTCAACCCACCCTTAGCCAGCACACCTTTTGGCTCTCTACCCGGCACACTCTAGAAACCCTCTACCCGGCACACCTTTTGGCCCTTCTACCCGGCACACTCTAGCCACCCTCTACCCGGCACACCCATTAACTCTTCTATCCGGCACACTCTTAGCTTGCCTTCACCACCCTCTCCCAACGCTCAAGTGTAGGGAAGATACTGCCGCATTTTCAACAGGATTAATATAATAAAAAATGATAGAATAATAATAATAATAATAATAAAGGATAAACAAAAAAGGAGATAAAAGATAAAAGGATATAATGCAAGCTTTCCTTGTCCATTTCACGAATAAAAAGAAAGCACCCCCCTCCTCCATGCATACATTAAATTAATTGCATCAAGGCCTCGTGTAAACATGAGCATTGCATAGAACTCTTTATTAATACACCACATAAAACAAATAATAAAAAAATATAAATAATAAAAAGGGGGAAGTCATAATAATACAATCAAAACAAGATAAAAAAAAAGGGAGACAACACAAGTGAATGGAATAAAATCTACATTCAAACAGAACCACAAGCAATAAGGTAAAAAAAAATGTAGAAAATACACGTCGCTGTGCAATTCGGAGAATCTCACCTCCCCAGACCCTGCACATGGGAATATCAATAAGGCCTTCATGGGTCACGCCTAGACCTCGGGTTCTTCCCAATCATGGTCAATGTCTGACTCACACGCTAGGCCAATAGTCCGCTGTCTCTGAACGTATATTTATCTTGGGATCTAATCCTGGGACATTCTCCCGTCGCCCTCCTTTGGCATCGGGAATATTGACGATGCCCATGCGAGCCTGACTTCGACCACGGGAGGCCCACCGCAGTATGGTCGTAGCTTGATCTTGCACCGGGCAAACAGACTCACTGGTTTCTGACCGCTTTAACCGGGATTTAACTGAATATTTCTCGTCCCTCTAAACAATAAATTTGTCGTATCCCGGCATACATAAGCTCCGATTTTCCTCGCGATGATTACGATACTCGCAAGCCGGACATTCGTCGAACATTAAACGGTCAAACACATGACCGACATGAGCTCAAATACTTTCTTCATGCCCTCGTGTGAGGACGTCAGTGTTTCTTCATATATTTTTATGCAATTAATTTTCTGGCCATGAGGCCCTTTTTCTCGGCGATTGATCAAGGGTGTTCCCCTCTCTGAGGGGATGTAAATAACGTCGTGACCTTTATGGCGCGGCGGGTTTTGGTCCCGACACGAACCACACAATCGTCTGACTGAGTCAGATTGAGCGCACCATGGGCTTCCATGAAGCCCGAATAAATCGTCACTTTGTGACTGGCACGCCCACGCACTTAATAAACCAACAAACGAATAAAATAATTGTTAAATGAAAAGTGCGTCCACAGAGAGGTCTCTAAAAATTCCTTCCACATGATTGTGCACACTCTTCACCCTTCAATTCATTTCATCCAGCCTTGTTTCCATTCTACCAAGGGTTCCATAGAAGTAGTTAGCCTTGAAATGGAGGTGGATCAACTCTCTTCTTCCATGGGAATCACATCAGGAGCTTCATCTTCATCATCATCCTCATTTTCATTGCTGTAATCACTTTCTTAGTGTCCTTTTCTTGAAACTCCTCTTCTTTAATTTACCGAGGAGTTTTTCTAAGGGTGCGGCGCACCTCATCACTTTCTTTTTTGTAACCTATGAAAGTTTGCACAAATTTGAGATTGTGGATGCTTCCTTAAGACAACATTGAGTAAACTTCATTTAAGAGATAAATGGTATGCAAATAAAGCACCTTCGTGACGGCGGCTGAGTATGCTAGCAACCTAGTGGGTTGCTTCTCGGAATTTCCCATTAACTTCATCATCAAATTTGGTAGGTTCAGTGGAAAATTATTGAAAACCAACAAAATAGGAATTTGTGAATATCTATTACCTCATTTCTGCTTCCCTCTTTGGGATAGATGATGGTGGTCATCATGTGATGCATTAGCTTTTGCAAAGGAGGGAATGTATTAGCATTCAACTTTCTGCTTTGAACATACACTGCATCTTCATCCTGAGTCATGGTGAATAAAGCCTCCTTTGGTGGAACAACCATATCAGATGTTTCCCCAACCATAGGAATGTTCAAAGCCCTAGAAAAAACTCAGATAAAGAAATTTTCACACCCTTCACTGTGGCGTCTTCGTTCTTATTTTCAATAAACATGTTTACATAAAGTTTTTGTACAAGAGATGGATAATGAATGGTATTAAAACTCATGAAATCTATCCAATCTTGTACAACAAATAAGTCCTTTAGCAAAGGAAACATTTGATCTATCTCAGCAAAATTAACAACTCTGGGTGGAATGATTTGCCCGGGGACAAACCTTAAAAGGAGGAACCTCCTTATGACCCTAGTAAGGAGGTCTCTCCTCATCTCCTCCTCTTGAAGCCCTGTTAGGGCCTTTCCCTTTGAGGGTAGTAGATCTTGGAGCCCTTCTAGCCATCACCTTATCTGGAGCCATGGAGTGGAGGTGGGGAAGGATGAAAAGAGGGTTGGGTTTAGGGATGTGCAAGAGAGGTTGAGAGAAATCTAGAGAGGAAAGTGGATTTGCAAGATCGAGATAGTCGAGCAAGGTTAGAAAATGGGGTTGGGAGTTTAGAAAAATGTTGTAGAGGAAGGAGATCTGGGGTTGGGAAATGGTTAAAGGGGGGAGAAGGGAGGAGGAAGGAGGGAGGGTGGCTAGGGCTTGGGAGAGGAAAGAGAAATGCCAAAAAGGAGGGCCACCCCCCTTTTATAGTGGGCTGCTTGGCTGGCTTCAAGCAATCTGTTGCTTCCACTTGGCGGTCGACTCCCAGAGCTGGGGATAAAATTCCTGCGCTTTAGAAAAAGCGGTATATCGCCCCTCATAGGGGCAGTCGACCGAAAATTTTAAGAGAGCTGGTTGGTCTCCAACCCAGCAGATGGCTTATGGAAAATTGGAACATCTCAGACTCCTCTCTTTGATTCAATGGGTTTTATTCTCAAGGTGTTTGGACATGCATTTATTTAAACCAAAGGATGGATTGTTAAGTTATCAGCAAGAAGTAACTAAAAATAAAGTAGTAAAGAAATGAATGTTCAAATTGGCTCATGCAATTCTCAGAAATTTTGAAGCATCCATTTATTAAACATCGGCAATGATTTAAATTAACTTGCACCTGCCAAGCTCATGACGAATAAAAGAAAATCTATCTTCACCTAATAACTTTGTGAAAATATTAGCTAGTTGGTGTGTGGTGTTAGTGAAATTAAGTTCAAAACCACCCTTGGCAACATGATCACTAAGAAAATGATGGTAGACTTCAATGTGTTTAGTGTGAGAGCGTTGAGTTGGATTTTCAGACGAAACTTATCGCACTAGTATTGTCATACAAGATTGGAACACTTTTCAAATCAACATGATAGTTAAGCAATTGATGTTTAATCCAGAGTATTTGCACACTACAATTTTCGGCGGCTACATATTCAGCTTTGGTCATTGAAAGCTCTACGGACTTTTGCTTTTTGAGGCCTATGAAATCAAGTAACCTCTTAAGAATTGACATGCTTCTCTAGTATTCTTTCGATCAACTATGCACCCAGCATAATTCACATCAGAATAGGCAATCAATTTCACATCACATCTGCATGGATAATGTAAACCGAAATCAATTGTGCGGACAAGATATCTAAAAATCCTCTTAACTGCAATCAAATGAGACTCCTTAGGATTGTCTTAAGAGTGCACAAACAAGCATATACTTTATTGTATGTCTGACCTATTGGCGGTTAGATATAACGAAGAACTAATTATTCCTTTAAACATTTTTGCATTCATACTTCTACCTTTCTCATCCTCATCCAGCTTAGTTGAGGTTGCATTGGGTGTAGGGAGTAGTTTTGATTTATTCAAATTGAACATTTTGAGTGGCTCTCTAAATTCAAGTTGAGGTTGCTTAGTCGAGGGATTCGTTGGTTGCACCAAAAACAATATCATCAACATAGATTTGCATAGTAAGCATATCACATTTGCTTGCCTTTATAAACAATGTTGTATTCACCACATCACGGTTGAAATCCGTTTATAAAAATGAGCTAAGACGACCATAGCTGATTGTTTCAAACCATACACTTTATACAATTTGACAACTTGGGCATTTGAAATCGTCAAATCATGGGGGTTGTTCTACACACTTCCTCTTTAATGAAACCATTGAGAATGTATTTTTGACATTCATTGGAAAAGTTTTAAACCCCTGGAACATACAAAGGCAAGTAAAATGCTATAGCTTCTAAGTATGCAACCGGTGCATAAGACGTCAAAATCAATTCCATACTCTTAGCTATACCTTTCGATCACAAGTCTTGTCTTGTTTCGAATCACTATACCTTGGGGGTTGTCCATTTCAGTCAATCTGTTTCGAGACACTTGGTGCTAATCACGATGTGATCATTTGGGCGAGACATTAAGAATCAAACTTTATTTCTTTCAAATTGATGAAGCTCCTCGTACACAGCCAAGAGTCAAGATTCATCATTTAATGCTTCATCGACATTTCTAAGTTCTATTTGAGAAATGTTAGCTAAGTAGTCACTTTCTACCACTTGTCGATGTGATGATCTTGTTTGCATGCCGGTCGATGAATCTTCCATTATGTTCTCTATTGGATGAGTCTTCATTATCTTCCATGCTCGAGGTAGACTCTGTTGAGCCTTTGTTTCTTCTTGACGTGCCTCAATGGGTGATTCATCTTGACCTTCTTCTTGAGGTCTTTGTGAAGGATCATCCGAATTAGATTGATCATTTTCTTGCATTTGAGGAGTCTCTTTGGAACTCTTGTTGATTTCTTGTTTCTTTTCTTGAAGAATACATGCATAATCATCATCAACACAAGACATTTTCCCTAGTATTGGGCTCATAAAAAATTACATGTTGATTTTTGACTACTATAAGCATTCTTTTACTAAACACATGGAATGATCTAGAGTTTGAACAATATCTAAGAAATATACCTTCGTCACTCTTTGTATCGAATTTATCCAAATTATTTTTACCATTATTTAAAATGAAGCACGTACATCCAAATGGCTTGAAAGAACAAATCACCAGCTTCTTTCCCTTAGAGTTCATAAGGAGTCTCATTAAGGAAGGATTTAATCACTTGCACAATTGATGATATGACATGCATTGTTGACGACTTTCCCCCCCAAAATACCTAGCTTTCAGACAACATTGTTCTATCCGTGTCAACAACAGTTTGGCTTTTCCTCTCCACAACACTATTTTGTTGTGAGATGTTCTGAGCGAAAAATTATGGAAATAGCCATTATCATTGCAAAAAGCATCAAATTCTATGTTTTCAAACTCTTTCATGATTACTAGATTTACTACGAATGGATGAAATTAAATAACCTTTGTCTTTTTGAACCTTCTTGTCGAAATTAATAAATTTATACAATGCATCACTATTATTTGCAACAAACAACACCCAAATATAACGTTAACAATCATCAACAATCACAAATCTATAATTCTTACCATGAAGACTAAAAGTTGTAGTGAGTCTAAATGAATCAAGATGAAACAATTCCAAATGTCTAAAAGTAAATACAACATTTTTGGATTTGAAAGAGATTCTTGTTTGTTTACCTTTGGCATAAGCACCACATATTTCATCACAATTAAAAAAACATTTAGGTAAACCGATCACAAGGTAATGTCTAGATAATTTGGAGATAACTCTAAAATTATCATGGCCTAGTTGGTGGTGCCATAACCAAGCATTCTCATCATCATTAGCTACCAAACATATGTTATCACAGACTACATCATTAAGCTTAATTGTGTAAATTTTATTGTGCCGATGTCCAACAAGTTCGACTTCATTTGAATTCTTATCAAGAATCACACAATGTGAACTTCCAAAAACTATCTTGTATCCTTTATCACATAATTGATTATAGTAAACAAATTATGATTCAAATCTTTTATTAAGAGAATATGCTACATGGTGTTTGAGGAATTTTTACTGACATTGTTTATGCCAACTATCTTGCCTTTGATGTTGTCGCCGATTACAGATCCATTGCCATCTTTATCCTTAGCAAGGTGATGCGTGACTTGTCTCCCGTCATGTCCCTTGAAAACCATTTTCCAAGTACTACTTATTCTTGATTGCTTCAATGCATTCCTACAACAAGAAGTCATTCTTGGTTTTCTTTTGCAATTAAATCTTTGTGCCCATCCTTGTTAGTCTAGCTTTTAACCATGGAAGGAAGGGTCGGATCGGATCGGCTGATCTCGGATCGGTCGATCTGATCAGATTTGGGTCGGGCCAATCCGATCCCCTCAGTCTCAATTCATGGATTAGATCGACCGGATCGGCCGGGGTCGTTCCCGGATCAACTCATATCAGCTGATCTGATGCAGTCCCCATCCCTTAAATAAAAAATTGAACAAATTCATTCCTGTTGGATGAATAGTAAAAATGAGGAATGTACAGTACCATCTACTATTCATTCCTGTTCATATGAGAAGAAGAAGAAGAAGGGGAAGGGAGAAAAGAAACTTATCCTATTTACGGTCGCTGTCGCCACCTGTTGCCCCCGTCTCTGCCGTAGCCATGATTGCCATCGGTCATTCTTGCCCACTTAGGTTGATTGATCGAGTACATTTAATGATTGTTTGTCTTAACAGATTGTTGACTTCTGCTGTGGAGCAAATGATTTTAGTCTGCTGATGAAAAAAAAGCTTGAAGCAACTGGGAAGAAATGCTTATTCAAAAATTATGATGTCTTCCAACCCAAGGTATCATTTATAACAGTGGTTTATGACATTTGTATAAAACACTCTTGAAAGTTCCTCCATGTTTTTAGTGTGGATGTACATTGCTATGGATTTTTACTTTTCAGTCCACAGCTTATCTGGGTGGTTGAGTAAAAAAGGCTGGAAGGTCTAGGGCAATTACTTTCTTGTCTCTTGAGTTCATAGTGCTTACATTAAAGTTACATGTTCATGTTGCCACAAAGTGCCTGGCGTGGCCATATGAGGTTATTTTGCTGTAGTTCAATAAATCTGAATCAAGTAACAGCTTTATCTGAGGCAACTCACTGATGGGACAACATAGATCACCACCATGTTTGTTTGTTTTTTTTTTAAATTTACTTCTTGTGAAACTACCTTCCATTACAAGTTGTTTTTTGATTTTTTTTGGGGGGTGGGGAAGGCGGTGTTTGCACGAGGTTGTATCTTGGATCCTTAGCTATGCACAAATTCAGCTTTGCTGTCCTTCCTAGTAGAAGTCGGTGATAATGTATTGCACTGTTGAAGTAACCATGTGATTTTTGTTTTCTGCAGGATGATTTTAATTTTGAGAAGAGAGACTGGATGACGGTTCATCCTCGGGAGCTCCCAACTGGGTCTCAGCTGGTACAGATTCTTTTTCTATTTCTTTTACTCATTTCTCGAGCATCCTATCATTGAGCAAATAGTGTAAACTCAACTGCGATTTCAAACAGATCATGGGACTGAATCCTCCTTTTGGGGTCAATGCTGCTCTTGCTAACAAGTTTATAGACAAAGCACTGGAGTTCCGGCCAAAGCTCCTCATTCTTATAGTTCCAAAGGAAACCGAAAGGTGTGCCCTTTTCTTTTTGGTTTCAAAAGGGTTGTGCTTGTAAAGAAGAAATGCTTTGTTTTGTTATTTTCTTTTTCTCTAATCCGTTCTGTTTACCAGACTAGATGAAAAACGAGCAGCATATGATCTGATTTGGGAGGATGAAGAAAAACTTTCAGGGAAGGTATGATTTGAAAAAATAAATTGATTGCCTTTCCCCTCAACAATTTTATCACATTTGAGCACAATCTTGTGACCGTAACCATCATCTTATTTTGTGCAGTCCTTCTATTTACCTGGATCTGTTGATATAAATGATAATCAAATCGAGCAATGGAATGTGAAGCCCCCTCTGCTTTACCTATGGAGCCGGCCTGACTGGACAGCCAAGCACATGGCCATTGCTTTGAAACATGGCCATATTTCCAATGCCAGCAAGGAGCCCCACTTGGAAGCTGACGAAGAACCAACATCTGTCCAACCAGAGGGTCATAGAAATCGTGACATTCATTCCAAGGTGATCTCTGACCTGCCAAAAGAGCAAAACAATCGAGCTGTTGGATATGAAGAAAAAGGTGCTCATCCAAATGTCCAGGCTGGTACTAAGCTTGAAATTGATATTGATGTGAAGGAGACTGCCAAACACAGTGACATGCGAAAATCCCAAAAAACTCATGTAAAAGTGAAGAAGAGGTCTCGCAAACGGAAATCAAAAATGCAGGACGAGACACCGGGTACCAAAACGGCGGATGATGCTTCTGACATGAGTATCTCCCCTCCTCGTCAAACAGACCCTCAACTTGCGCCCAAGATTGATCTCCCACTGGATGCTCACTTAGATGGAGCAACTGGTCCAACTGGATTTAACAGGCCCACACAAGGTTTTGGAACGACGTACGGAGGGGAGTGGAATGGTGGCCTATCCAGAAATGATATTGACAGTTTGGAGAGGAAATATGTGGGAGGTGACGTTGATAATTTGGAGGGGAGATTCGGTAGAGGAGATATTGACAATTTGGACAGGAGATTTGCCACTTCCAGCTGGAATGGGTCTTTCTCAAGCAGCCCTTATGATTTGCCGAACAATTCTATGGGCAGATTGAGTCTCGAAAGTTGCTATGGGGTTAATGAGCGATTCTCTGGATACATCCGGGACAGTCCCCTGCCTCCTTTTGAGTCCTCACCCTATCTTGGTGAGGAGGGGCGAATAAGAGCAGACATGCACAGCTCCCTCAGGACGTATGGGCAGCAAGAACCTGACAATGTTCGAAGAAGCTGGCATGCAGAAAGTCGTTCCGGTTCAATGTTGCCACAAACTGGGCCATTGTCTTCATCTTTTGGATCATCGGGCCCGGCTGTTGGATCATCTGCAATGAACAGGTATGCACCGCGTCTCGATGAGCTAAATTACAGTGGACCGCGCCACTCGATGTCCCACACCACTGTGCTTGGTTCCCGGCCCTCTTTCACTCCTGATCCTGGCTCTCAAAGCGGTTGGCTCGATGACTGAGCTGTGAGGCTGTCTTACAATTTTGTAGTCGGCCTATTCTGTCTCTCTCATCTTGGGGGAGTCAACTGCCCTGTACGTACAGACTGAAAGTTGACTTGGCTGAAGTACAACTCTTTTTGGTGAAGTTTTAACTACCGAAGAGCAGAAAAATTGTCAGGCTTTTGTCCATTGATTGCGCTTCTCCGAAGGGAATTACTGCCTGGATCCCATCCATGTGCTGTTCCCATGTTATTGATGCCCTGCTGTATGTTTAATGATTTTGGGATTTCTACATAACCCCATCATCTTTCGCATTATTCATGAAATAGTCCTAGTCTATCTATTTACCTTCCAAATCTGTTGAACTTTATGAATGTTGTTGGGGTGTTAGAAAACAAGGTTCTTTAATGCGTCCTAATCGATCTATGTTATTACTTAAAACTTTTATTAAGAATAAACACGTACTCATTAGACGTTAAAAAAGAATGTTCTTCCTTTTGACAAAATTAGCCTCGTCTGCACATGAAATCCACTCAACGGTAACCTGCCACTGCTCAACAATATCATTCACAAACACAGGTGACACTAGACGATGGCGACTCTGATGGGCGCCCTTGGACCCTCTCCCTGCCTTACGGCTGGTGGCAGGGGCAGGACATTTAGCATGTTAGTTCGATTTTGGCATATGCATCACTCGTTTTTCATTATTCGATCTTTATTTTGGATCGCAGAGGACGTCAAGTTAAAGTTGTATGTCCGAGATCAGCAAGAATTGTTAGTGTTTTTTGTTTATCAACCATCAAATCTTTCATAAAGAACTCAAACAAAGTACTATAAAATTATTTGCAAAAGTTCTGCACGTTCTTCCAAGAATTTCAGTGTATGTGAATGGTAGAAAGATATTTAATAATCACATTTCTCATTGAGTTTTTTTTATTAGGGGTTATTTGTCTTGATGTAAAACGTTCAAAATTACTGCGAGACACCCACATTTGCATGACATGTGAAATATGGTACCTTTCAGTGTCATGCGATATTTTTCATCAGATTAAATGAGCTATAGATGTGAAGAAAAACTATGCAAAACAAATCTTAAAATTGTTTTGCCATAAAAATAAGGGGGTGGGGGGCGTTGGGGAGAACTTAAATCTTAATCATTTAGGGGGTCAACTGCAATATGTATTATGAGACTAATGGGGTGATTGGTTATGCTTTTTTTGACACGTTCTCTCTCAAAACTTATTTTGCGGCAAGAATAGGGACTAAGCCCTATTTGGTCCTTTTTAGAAAGTTAACCCTTCATTAAAAATTTTCAAATAAACAATATTTTTTATTTTTTATTTCAAAAGAGCAAATCTCTCTCTCTCTCTCTCTCTCTCTCTCTCTCTCTCTCTCTCTCTCTCTCTCTCTATATATATATATATATATATATATATATATATATATATATATATATATATATATATATATTATAACACAGCCACCTCCTAAATGAGCAGTCATTTTTTGTTCTTTATTCCTTAACCGTTATTTAGATTTTGTCAAATAAGTCAAAAGTTGAATTTCATAAATTTAAAAATTATGAAAAAAATCCAAGTGAAATATTGTTGAAATAGGCTTAAGAACAAGTTTGTTCCCAGACACGCTATAGGGGTGCCCTCTCCTTAAACTTTTCGGCAGCCAGTCTGTGATGGCCTCCCAGAGAACCCAAAGGAGGGGTGTTCAGAGGCCTGAGCCACCGTGTCATCGTGTCTCCGATGCTGTTTCTGAGAGAAACGGATGGGACTTCTGAAACCTCCGTGTACAACGACGCTCCCTCACCTTCTTTGATAATACAGAGCGAGTTGATACGATGGATGATTCAGATTTATTTGGAGTCATCGGAGATAATTATTATGTCATTGATCTAAATTTTATTTTCTTATATTTTTAATCAATTTATAAGTCAATAAATTGTGAGTTATTAAGTTAGTTTAAATTTTATTAGAGAAGATTTTATTTTATTATATATTTTTATTTATTTTAAGAGTAATGATATTTTTCTTTTAAAGTAAAAAAAAGAGGATGTATTTGTAATTTTTATTAGTTATAAATAAAAAATGTTAACCTTAATTAAGATTAAATAATAATTAGATCAAAAATTTATAACGATGACGTGTGTGTTCTTCCTTCCCTTCTGAGGAGATGTCAAACCCCACTGCTTTATTTTCCGGCGTGAGATCGAATCTCCCGATCTGTTCTATTCTTCTCGTCTGTGTGCATCCATTCGATTTCTTCGTTCCCCGAACACGATCACCCTACACAGGTCCCAATGTCCCATTCCCTCGTTCTTCTTTCCTCCTCCTCTCTCTCTCTCTCCTCTGCGCACAAAGCCCCCCCCATCTGTCTCTCCGTTTGTTTTCTCTTTCTCCTCCACACTGTAACATCTCCCTGTTCATCTATTTTGTTTTTCCATCTTCCCACACCCCCACTGTCTACCACTGTTCATCTACCTCTTCCCGGTGAGCAACCCCACAGGCGAGCCAGTTCCACAGCCGGCTACCTCTGGCAGCCCCCCAGCATCGGTGCCGCCCTAGACGGCAACAACTGCCCCCGCCGGCCAACCCCGGCCATCCCACCACCCCTGCGCCGACGACCCCCCAATCACTCCACCCCGCACCAGCCCTACCGCACCGGCATCACACCGCCTGCTCGATCTACAGGCCACCGCAATGCCGGCCATCGCCGTCGTCCTCTGCGGCCACAAGCAGGGTAACCGCCCTCGCCGGCCACCCCATCCCCTCACCTGCATCCCCCGATTGCCGCCGCCGTCGACCCCTGCCGGTGACCACCGCCGCACCGGGTCGTGCAGACCGCCACTGGCCTCCTCTCCGGCGTCCACAGCGCCGGCGGCGGCCCTATCCTCTCCCTCTCCCTACCGTCGCCCCCCCTCTCTCTCTCTCTCCCTCCCTGTCGATTCTCTCTCTCTCTCTATTGTATTTCGTCGTTTGTTTCCTCGGTAACTACTGTAGTAAAAGAACAGAAAAAGGGAAAAAGGCAGAGGAAACAAACAAAGAAAAATAGCATGAACAGAAAGGAGAGAAGGCAGAAAAAAATAGAAAAAAATTAGAGAAAAGAAAAAATTCATAAACTCAGATCCTGTCCTACGTCAAATGGGGTGACCCATCGTCCAAGCACCAGTGCGTTCTTCTCTACTGCGAACTCCATTTTACGGGCCGCTGAATTCCGTCCTACGTCACTTTTACCTCCATTTTTAACGAACGTGTTTCTCTCGGCCACAACGAGCGCGTGCCAACTAAAAAGAAGCCATCTCTGCACTCTGCATACCTTGAACTTGAAGTAGTAGTGGAGTATGGTTGCAATGAGTGCCCCATTGTACCGCGGATGAGGGTGCTGTTGGGGAATATGGAGTACCCAGACGAGGAGAACAAACAACGGAGGAGGAAGAAGAAAGGAGAAAAGAAATCAAACCACAAGAACACATGGATTTTTTCGTGGTTCGGAGGCAAGATGCCTTCCTACATCCACGGCCGCAGCAGTAATCCACTAAGATCACCAACCTGATTACAATACAAAGAGAGAGCCCACCCTTTTATACTAGGAGATTAGGGTGTCATTAGTCAGGACATTAAGGACAATAATGTCCCTGTTAAACAGAAATCCTCTTCTGGGGTACATTAGACGTGCATGCTCGCCTGTCACACAGGATGCTCTCCTGAGACTGAGTATGCGCTCCAGCGCCTGCAAATGCTCCCCCACCATCAGTCAGGCCAATGTATTTCCAAGACAAAGGTCGACACTTCTTCATGCAGGTCGACCTGCTCCAAGTGACATTGACTTGCCTTGAGCCCGCAATACATGCTCCCCTGACATTGAGGATGCTCCCCTGGAGCAGCGATTGCTCCCCAGAGACAGCATGTGCTCCCCATGCTCCCCTGACGCTGAGAATGCTCCCCTGAAGCAGTGGATGCGCTCCTGAGGCAGAGTGTGATCCCGTGCAAGGCCGCACAATGAAGAGTTCTGACTCCACACTCTAATAATGTCCCACTTGGAGTCTGAACTCCAAAGAAAGTAAACCTCTCAATGTATTAATCCTGCTTAATGTAACAATGAGATATTGCTACAGCACCCTTCCACCAATCATCCATGGAGGCCAACTGAGGCCTTGCATAACCTCAATTTCTCTGTGGTTACCACCTTCGTTAACATGTCTACTGGATTCTCTGCACCAAGTATTTTCTCCAGCAACAAAACACCATTTTCAAGCAAACCACGAATGAAGTGATACTTCAGTTGTATGTGCTTAGTCCTTACATGAAAGACTGGGTTCTTGGCAAGGTGAATTACACTTTGACTGTCACAAAACAACACACTATTGCTTTGTTCCTTGCCCAACTCCTTCAGAAATTTTTTTAACCATACCATCTCTTTGCTAGCTTCAGAGATAGCAACATACTCTACCTCTGTTGTTGAGAGAGCAACAACCTTCTGAAGTTTTGAAACCCAACTCACTGCAGTGCCACCCAAGGTGTAAACATAATTAACCAGTGGTACTTCTTCTGGTGTCCAGATCACCACCAAGATCTGAATCAACAAAACCTTGTAAGATAACATCACTTTTCCTGAAACAAAGTGACTTTCCTGAAGTGCCTTTTAGGTATCTCAGAATCTATTTCACTGCCTCCCAGTGTTGCTTGCCCAGATCTACCATATATCTGCACACAACTCCCACTGCATGTGCTATATCTAGCATGGTACAAATCATGGCATACATCAGACTTCCTACAGCTGATGCATAAGGAATTTTCTTCATGGACTCACGCTCTTCAGCATACTTTGGTGACTGCTCTTTAGACAACTTGAAGTGACTTGCTAAAGGAGTGCTAACTGGTTTTGTATCCTGCATGTTGAATCTGCTCAACACCTTATGGATGTAACTTTCTTGAGATAGCTTCACAGTGCCAGCTGTTCTATCTCTCACAATTCTCATCCCTAGAATTTGCTTTGCTTCTCTTAAGTCCTCCATAGCAAATTCCTTTGATAATTGTATTTTCATATTGTTAATCTCTGTCATACTTGATCCTGCAATAAGCATATCATCCACGTACAACAACAATATGATATAACAATTATCAAACTTCTTAAGATAACAACAATGGTCCATGTTACACCTAATGAAACCATTATTACATATGAATCCATCAAACTTCTTGTACCACTGTTTAGGGGCTTGTTTCAGACCATACAAACTTTTCTTAAGCTTGCACACAAGGTTTTCTTTGCTTGGGACTGAAAAACCTTCTGGTTGCAACATGTAGATGTCTTCCTCCAAGTCACCATGGAGAAAAGTTGTCTTCACATCTAGTTGCTCTAAATATAAGTTCTCAGCAGCAACAATGCTCAACATCAATCTAATAGTGGTTAGTTTCACAACTGGAGAAAAGATCTCAGTGTAGTCTATACCTTCCTTCTACTGGAAGCCCTTCACTACCAACCTTGCTTTGTACCTCTTACTGCCATCAGGTTCATCTTTGACTCTGTAAACCCACTTGTTATGAAATGCCTTCTTGTTCTTAAGGAGTTTAGTTAGCTCCCAAGTCTGGTTCTTTTACAATGAGTTCATCTCATCTTTCATGGCTAACTCCCACTTAACAGAATCTGTAACCTGCATTGCTTCATCATAACACTCGGGTTCACCTTCGTCAGTCAACAGTAGGTAATGCAAAGATGGAGAATACCTTTGTATGGGCCTAGGTATTCTTGCAGATCTTCTCAGTTGTACCGGTGTACAGGGTTGTGCTTCTATTTCAGATACATCATGTATCTTGTCATTCACATCATCTTGTAAAATTTCTTCTAGCTCAACCTGTCCACCATTCTCATTTTGTTTCCCTGCACTGTCAGATTCTACAACATCCATGTCTTTGTACAAGACATTTTCATTGAATATAACATTTTTTATTCTGAGAATTTTTCGATTTTCATCATCCCAAAATCGATATCCAAACTTATCATAACCATATCCAATGAAAAACTCACTTTATAGACTTAGCATCTAGCTTATCCCTGTCATTAGAATCTACATGTACATATGAAACACAACCAAAGACACTAAGGTGTGAAAGATTTACCTCTTTCTCTGTCCAGGCCTCCTCTGGAATTTCACCATCCAAAGGGACAGATGCTCCTCGGTTTATCAAGAAAGCTGTTGTGTTAATAGCATCTGCCCAAAATGTTTTTGGCAGTCCGGCATGTATCATCATGCTCCTAGCCCGTTCATTCAAGGTTCTATTCATGCGCTCAGTAACTCCATTCTACTGTGGTGTTCTTGGAACATTTCTTTCCATCTTGATACCACTAGCTGCACAAAAGTACTTGAAATCTTTGTTGTCATA
Source organism: Amorphophallus konjac (assembly GCA_022559845.1). Classification (NCBI taxonomy): domain Eukaryota; kingdom Viridiplantae; phylum Streptophyta; class Magnoliopsida; order Alismatales; family Araceae; genus Amorphophallus; species Amorphophallus konjac. Next base: position 183,400 of record JAHNEJ010002303.1, on the reverse strand, counting down.
CTCTCCACCATTGTCTGATCTCAGACACTTCACCTTCAAACTTGTCTCATTCTCTACAAGGGTCTTCCAATTTTTGAAAGTAACAAATACATCAGATTTCTTTTTCAAAAAATAAACTCATACCTTGCAAGTAGAGTCATCAATGAAAGTGACATAGTAGAGTGAGCCTCCAAGAGATGGTACTGGTGAAGGACCTCATACATCTGTATGTACAAGCTCTAGTTTCTGTGTCTTCAAAGTTCTTACAGTCTTTGAGAATGTAACCTTCTTTTTGCTTCCCAAAAATACAGTCTTCACAAAGATCAACTTCCACATATTTTTATGTTCATGTCCAGCTTCCTTTTGGTAATGGCCAGAAATACTATTTTTGGAAGGACAACTATTTTTATGTTCTATATAGATTCTTTAGACATGCAGATTTGGCTTTGTCTTACATGACTTTTAGCTATGTTCTTTGCCTATTACAAGACCTGTTTGTAAGTCCCGAGTGTTTTTAGGATAAGAAAAGAGTTACAGTTCCCTCAAAATTTAAAGCTTATAGTTAAGCCTCCATCTTGGATTGGAGGGAAATATACTTGTTTGGAATGCTATTACAATCTAGCAGCAATTTGCATTTTGGTTCTTGAATTGGTGTTCTGATGCACTTTAAAAAAAACTGTTGTTCTGATGCAAAAATTTACTTTCAAAATTTGCTTTGATTGAGTTTTAGTTGAATATTATATCTCTTTTGTGTAAGTCCTTACCCTTTCTTGTAATTTATGGTGATAACGTAAGGATTCATTCACATATCGTATGCATACCATGAATCGGGCGTACCGATGTATGCCAACCACAGATTGCAAGTACCAATATGTGTTAGGTACGATTCAATATATCTTACACAGTGCGTACCGAATCGATATTATAAACCCTGGTTGCTATAAGGGTTGCTTGTCTTTTGACGGCTTGGCTTTGCTATCACTCCCATGTAGTGGTCGCCCTTAAAAGAAGTCTTTGTACCATACTAGAATGCCTACAGACATTGAGTTTCTCTTTAACGCCCGGCAAATCGTAAAGGTTAGAATGGAATAATTGTGAGCCCACTTGTTAGAGATACAATAAAATAGGGTCAGCACATAAACAAATAACAACTGATGTGAAAAGGATTCAAAGACAAATTAGACGTTAAACGACGTCACCTAGATATTTCTCTAAGAAATCGTTAATCATGTTTGAATTAATAAAACTTGAGTATAAAGTCTTTAGAACAAATAAATATGGCTAGTTTATATTCCCTTTAGAATGGAAATAAATATTTTTCCAGAATTGAAACCTACCTCTGATACCCAAGACAACGGTAAAATTAATAAAATCATAAGAAATAAAATCCCTATATAAAGTTATACCTTAATCAAACTCTTAAAGACCTTAGTGTATATTATGACCAACTCACACCAAATAAATAAATAAGCTTAATAGAACTTTATAGGAAAATGGGCATAGCTCATACTATAGGATTTAGCATGAAAAGCCCAACCCATACACATTAAAAGGGCCTTAGCCCATATATAGGCCTCACGTACACAAGAGTAAAGAAGTCCCTTAAGGTTAGTGGGCCTTATGGTTAAGCAAAGAGGGCTTAAGGATATATGCATAATTACCTCCACAAATAGGACTTTTTTCAACACCAAACATTAATACGTTCGAAGCTTGCATGAGATATTAGGGTTTTTGGAGACCAAAAGGAAAGGGGCTGCGATTATGGAAGGGAGGAGATTTGCATGGAAACTCTTCATCCATTAGGATTCTTACGTGGGAAGCTGTTTCCCACTTAGTAGGATTCCCTCCCTATAAATAAGACCCCCGATCGAAGCAGGAGCATCCTTTGTTGCTGATGCGTTGGCGTCCTCGGCTTCCTCCTGCTGCCAAGCGAGAAGAGGCTACCCTTCCTCCTCTTCTTCTTCCCGTTGCTACTGCGGACGATTGAAGCGGACGACGTCCTCTTCTATTCCTCTCCCCTCGTCTGCAAATGTGAAGGAAAGAGCATCTTCCTCTTTCTCCTCCCGTTCGTGGGGGCGTGAGCTACTGCTGTTGTTGCTGCAGTTGATCTTCTTCTTCCCCTGAGGCGTGTTCCTCCTGCTGCTGCAGTTGCTGCTACTGTGCCAGCAGCTTCTTCTTCCTCTCCCTATCTTCTCTGTCGTCGTCCCGTCCAACACCCCAAACAGGTGGGTTTTCTCAAGATTATAAGCCCAAGATGATAGTAAAAGGAGTATTGCATGGATATACAATCATGATAGCATCTCTATATCTCGAATCCATGAGTCTTGCGTTTGAGTTTACGTAGTTTTAGCATTTATGTTTGCATGAAAAATAGCGACAAGAACAGTGGCCACTTATTATTGAACGACCATGTAGAAGGTCGCCAATTCTTGAATTGGCGACAGTCGTCTGGCCGCCGATTAACGAGTGACCATCCCATTGATGCTATTTCTTTTAGCACATTTAATAATTAACCCATGTTTAAAAATTAATAATTATGGAACCTGGCTCTGATAATTCTGCAACAGTATGTTTTTAGCATCTCCATATTTTTCTCTGCATGACCATGTCTTTTGTTCCCTTCAAATCCTGATAAACATCGACATGCTACTTTTCATGTCAATTCTTAGAAATTGAATAGTACTTTGTCTCAGTAAACGTATCTGGCCGGTGTGTGTTACCTTGTAACTAAAGGGAATGGACGACCGTCCAAACCGTCACTATTTAATAAATGAGTGCCCCTGTAAGCAGGTGCTATTTCCTAAAATAATGTATATAAAAGAAACTATTTATATAATTAACGCCCTATCTAAAGTCGCAGATTGATGATATTATGCCTCTCCGAAGAGTAACCATTGTTTTCTGGTAATTAAAGAAAATTCTAAAAATTATATGAATTAATGTCCACACAGGGGGCGCTAATTAAAATTAGTGGCCACTGCTAGGACGTAATTTTCTGTGACTGATTTCATCGTGTGTTTTCCTCGATCCTATACCGCCGGATCTAGTTGGCACCACTGTCTCACGTCCGAGACTTGGTCCCTATTTTGTTTTGACGCTTACACTTAACTCTTGGTGAGGATTGGACCCTCCGCGGGATATTCCTTCCTTCGTACTGATACTTTCTTCATTGAGACCTCTGTAAGACTCTGCTAGCCTTGGATTCCCTCCAGATAGCCGAGCTGGTTGTACCCTAAAAACCCTGGAACCATTGATTGTCACGTCACTCTAAAGATACGTGATGCCCTAGCCTCATAGAGTGTTGTTTCTGGCCTCTGTGAGAAGTCTGTCTCTGTCTGAAATTAGCGACCAGACAGTGGACGCTAATTGAATCTGCGACCGTTTGAATGATCGTTATTTCATCGTGCCTGTACTATTCCCAGAATTAGCGGCCATCCCTGTGGGCGCCAATTCTGGAATTGGTGACGGTCTGAGTGGACGCCAATAATCCAGTTTCACGAATTGTCATGGTTTTTACGAGAGACTTGTCGCTATGTCATACTTATCCAAAGTATTGTCCTTGAACTCCTTGTTCCGTGATTCTACCTTACGTTCTTATAATGGCTTATTCCTTTAGAATTCTATTGGCTATAAACTATAGTGGATGTCTAAAATATTTACATGACTCAATGTCTGGCGTTAATGGGGCCCGATCTGATTCTGGGAGGAGCACCCTAAAGTATTTGTGTCCATGGGAGCTATATTGATCACGGTGAAGTCCCGCGATCAAAGACACCCAAGAGGGGGGTGAATTGGGTGTTTACCAATTTTAAGAAAACTTTTGGCCTTTTATAAAATATGTGATACAAAGCTAGTTAGGAGATTCAAAGCTATTTGAACACTAATTGGATTTATCAAACTTTATATGATAAGATATAGATTATGCAAGATAAACGAAGATAAAACCAGAATAACAATTTAAACTAACGTTTATGTAGAATGAAGATAGAGGAAATGGAGCAAACCACACAATATAAGCACAATGCACAGTAGTTTTTAAGGTGGTTCGGATGCAACGACGGCAATCCTACGTCCACCCCTCACCAAACTCGGTGAGGCTTCACTCGGGGATAAATCCCCAAACGGAGACGACGCTCCAACCACACACGTAGGACGACGCCTGCCCACACACACGGGGGCACACCCCAACACACACACACACGGAGACGAGGTCTCCAACACGATCCAACAAGCGGATCAAGAAGACACACACACGCTGCGACAAGTGCAGCACTCCACACACACAAACACTAAGATCTGGATAAAACACCACACACACGCAGATCTAAGAAGACCTACGCACACACGAATGGAATACGACGACCACACATGACCACAGATCTAACAACGATCCACACACACACAAGTTTACAGTTTATACAAAACACAAATATGAACTTGAAACATAATGAGGCACAGTTTAGAATGCTCCTGATTTAGGCTCCCCCTGAGTGTATGCTCCGGATGTTCGCGTTGATTCCTTCTTCACCTAAATGGCTTGAGACTCAGCTTGAATGGCCTTGTATTGGATGTAGGTTTCCTTGCACGGAGTACTGTTCACTGCTATAGTACTTCTTCTTCTCTTCACTTGGACATCCTTCCCTTAAGCTCTTCTTGAGATCCTTGCTTGATTGGAACTCTCTGACTTTGGAAGATGACTGAATGGCTTCAGTTGATGCTTGAATGGCTTCGATCGGATGAAGAACTTGGTGGAAGGAATGATGTTCACGATCGTTGCAGCAACCTTCCTTTGATAGCTACTATCTTGATCTCTCTTGGTTGATTTCTTGTTGCTTCAGTTCATGAGAAGATGAAGGCTTCAAAATAGATCTTGGATCTTCAGCTATGATGAGGCTTTGATCTCCGAATCACTGTTCACGGCTATAGTGATATTTCTCATCTTTCTTGAGCCAACTTGATCCCTCTTGTTCTCTTAGAGTCTCTTAGGGTTTATGACCTCAAAGAGAGGTTTTATAACCCTTGGAAGGTTAGGAGACAAGCCCCAGACCTAGATCCACAATTTCTGGGGTGATTGGGAGCATTGGGAATAAAGAAATGGGGAAGGGAATCTCTCCACGGATTGGAAACAAAAAGTCAAAGTTGGAGGCTTCGGGGTTGACAGTCGACCGGAGGTGGGCTGGCGGTTGACCGGAACTGAGAATTCCTGTAGATGTTGAGGTGCTGGAATTTTCGGTCGACCGCTATGGGTCTGGCAGTCGACCGCTCTGAGAAAAGCTGAAGTTTTCTGAATTCTGGTAATTTCGGTCGACCGCTAGCTACAGGTCGGTCGACCGCCAGCTACAGTAAATTCCAGACCATTACATTTTAGCCCCAAACTCCATTGCAACCCTTCCAAACTCTGTGGCATCAAACTCCTTTGATATTAGAGGGATTATACAAAGAATTTAACATACAAAACCATGATAAAAATGATTAGAAATTTAACTTAATAATCAATATGATCAATGTATGAAATGCATACATGAAAGCCCATGTTCAAGGTGCATACAAACACTTGAACCATAAAAGCTTTAAGCTAAAGGTCAAGAATTATTTCTATGCAAGTGAGCAAAGTATGAGAACAATTTAGCCATGCACATATACAAGTGAACACTTTGAAAACATGATTGACTAAAGATCAAGATCTATGCATTTGTCCAATATGAATGCATCATGTAACCAAGTTCCATGAAGAGTATGCGTAGGAAGCATTCAAAGCACATGTTCAACTCAATCATATTCAACCAATCGACAGGAACAATCAACCATTTAGTTTAGTTATCATCGTTCACTCAATCACACAAAACCATAGCATTACACACTAAGCTTAGTTAACATCAAAACCATAGCTCAACACACGGTGTGCCATTGCACCGAAGTGCATGACTTTCTAGATTTTTCTATGGCATTCCACTCTTTCTCTATATCGTGACGTGAAAATACGTGATATTACTTAACGTACTTGACTCGACGTGGTACTTGTTAGAACTTAAATAGTCAATATCTCATGATGTTATACAATAATTACATGCTTGATAATTCCTTGAAGTTTTGCCCATTCTTTCTTGCTAATTTTTCCATATCTTGCTCACTTGATATATTTCTCTTTCATCTTGTGATCGTTCATGCATAGTGGTCTTGCATTTTCATGTAACATGTAATTTATTTAAAGTAAGTTTGGTCTTGAGATGTAATTCCTACTGAGCGTTTCACTCATCCAGTCTATTTTAATATTTTCCAGGTAATCAGGTGGCTTGCGGGACCGTGACTCAAGTGGAAAGGGAAAGTGTGCAAGAGAGCTCTTGAAACTAGATGACCCGTGTCTTTTACCTTTTCTTGAGTCTCGATTAGTGTAGTATCTTTTATCTAGTTTCAAATGTCTAAGTCCTGTTAGTGCGTCTTTACTTTTTTCTTTCTATAAGTTATACTTGAGTCAATAAGTTGTAATGACAAGTTTATATCAATAAAATTTATTGTGTCAATTTTTGGTCTTTTGTGTTTTAAGTTATTGCTCTGATTGACACAAATGTATCGCTGCCATGTTCTGCTGCTATCGGTTCGGGACGCGAGATTCTCCATAAGCAAGTAAGACGAGGAAGTAATACTTAAATAATATAGTAATGTAAAAATATAATTAAAAATTGTTTAAAAAAGAAATATGTTGTTACTGCCCTATTTTATTGTGTGAAGCTCCTCTTCTAATAATATATGATGCATATGAGTAACAGATGTGGCATATCTTTTGAATTGTAGTAAAATTGTCCTATGAATTATCGTTAATTCATATAGGATCGATGGAACTTGGGGACTCCAAATATATTTATAGAGATCTTTTATTGCTCTCCAAATCTTATCGCGTTCCATGTAACCAATGAAAATTTAAAGTGTAAATTTACTGCACCTCAATAGTGTACAACAATTATTACCTCATCAGTGTGCATCTCAATTTCCTGCACATATCAAGGGGTGTCAACGGATCGGATCCTTTGTGATCTGGAACCGATATGGTAAGATTCGGATCCGACTCGGATCCAAAATGAACTATCATTTCATATTCAGATCTAGATCTGACCTGAATCTGAAGTTCAATTTTCGGATTCGGGCCTAACCCAAAAATATTAATATATATTTTTTATAATTAATGAGATAGGGAGATCCAAATTTATATATTTGGATCCAAAATTTTCAGAATTGAGGTGCAACAAATGTATACTCTAAATTTTCATTGGTTACATGGGACACTATAAGATTTGGAGAGCAATGAAAGATCTCTATAAATATATTTGAAGTCCCCAAGTTCTATCAATCATATGTGAATTAACGAGAATTCATAGGACAATTTTACTACAATTCAAAAGATATGCCACAAGTATTACTCATATGCATCATATATTATTAGAAGAGGAGCTTCACATAATTTAACAGGGTATTAACAACATATTTTTTAAAAGTGGTTTTATCTTAATTATATTTTCATAATATTATATTATTTAAGTGTTACTTTCTCGTCTTGCTTGCTTACGGAGAAACTTAATGTCTGTAGGCATTATAGTATGGCACAAAGACTCCGTTTAAGGCCGACCACTACATGGGAATGAGTGAAGTCAAGCCGTCAAAAGACAAGCATCCCTTTTAGCAATCAGAGTTTACAATATCAATTCGGTACGCACTGTACAGAACATATTGAATCGTATTGGACAGAAATTGGTACTTTTGATCAGTGGTATGGATACACCGGTACGCCTGATTCATGGTATACATACGATACAGGAGACTAAGTTTTAATGAGTGTAGGGTCGAGTAGACTAACTTCCTGGTGGCACGGTTGTGGCATGACTGCGGTATGTAACAATACCAACCTTATTATACTGTACCAATAGAAATTATGTAATATGTCAAATGATATTAATAGCAAACGGCTTGACCTTTTTTTCTTATTTAGTTTAAATGCTACTGAACTAAATTGACAATATTATTTTTTAGTATTATTTTTGATATTTTTGATTAGGGGTGTCAATGGAGTCTCAGGATCCTAAAATCTGATCCGGATCCGAAATTATTTTCGGATTCGGAGCTACTTGTTTGATCCGAAATGAGACGTGTGATGATCGGGGCGGCATTTTCTTGATCCGAAATCTGTGATTTCGGATCGGATCATCGGGGCGCCATATAATGCTCCTTTTGGGGCGAGCAACCCCATCGTCCATCAGCCATCGGCGCTCTCCTTCGGTTGCTCTAGGGTTTGCTCCCGTCTCCAGATCGATCTCCTTCGGCTGCTCTCTTTGGGTTCCGGCAGCGACATCTCACGGCGACGATCGGCCACCTACGACGGCGATCCTTCGGCTGCTTACGACAGCGACGACATCTCCTTCGGCTACTCACGACATCACCTAGCTCTCCTCTATCCAAGGTTCCAACAGCGGCATCTCACGACACCCCTGCGGTTCTGTGGGCGCAGCAACCCCATCTCTATCATCGGCGCATCGCGGCCTCCCTCTACTAGGATTTGATCCCGTCCCCATCTCCGCATCGTTGCGGCGATCGGCCACCAGCCCCATCTCCATCATCGACGCATCGCGGCCTCCCTCTAGGGTTTGATCCCGTCCCCGTCTCCGCATCGCTGTGACGATCGGCCACCAACCCCATCTCCATCATCGGTGCATCGCGGCCTCCCTCTAGGGTTTGACCCCGTCCCCGTCTCCTCATCGCTGTGGCGATCGGCCACCAGTGGCCTCTATTTCAGGTGCGTCTTCCTCTCTCTCTCTCTCTCTCTCTCATGCTAGGCTCTTCTTTTGGCTTTCGGCTTGGTTTATCTTGTTTGATCGCTCCTGAAAGTAGGCAGAACGAGGGTAAGTTAAGGGCGACAGGGAAGGGCTCCGTTTTTGCGCTGGGTTTCGAGTCTGCCATGGGATCTCGGATGGGTTTTCCGTTCTTCACCTTATATGAGGCACTTTTTTCTTCGGTTCTTTTGATTTTCTGCTGGGGTTTCTACTCTTGTATGTTGTTTTTTGTCCTAAAAATGGTCTCAAAATTGGATCTTGCCAGAGATTCGCAACAACCCCCTCCAAAAAGAAATCTGTTTATTAGGGTTCTCTTTGCAGGGTTTGATCCTTCCAACCTTCTGAAAAAGAAAAGATTTTTTTTCCCGATTTCAAAGTTTGATGCCTGGGTGTTGCTCCTTCTATCTCACTTGTACGACGCCTTCTCTGGGGATTGGGTTTCTCGGGGGTATCATTGGATTTGCTCCAAGCATAGTCTTCCACATCTCCATCGCCGGGAAGTTCTGGTATGCTTCCTCACCTACCCTAGCTGTTTTGGGTATGTAAGATAAACTGAAATTTCTATATTTTCGGTGTCATTTTGAGATCCAAGTGCCCTGCAAATATTTAGCTGTTAAAATGCAGCCCATCTTTAATTGTTAGCTGTCAATTATTATTTAAGTCTTAGTTTATAGCTAGATTTAAAAATAAAAATGACCCCCGCTCAGCCTACATTCCCTGTTGTATAAGATAATTTATTTCTTGGGTTAACGAGAGAAGTATTCGTGAGTTTCATGTTGAAAGAATAAGACATGAACTGGGGCTCCCAAGAACAGGAAGTAGGGGGTCCTAAGGATTTTACTGTAGCTTCGTTGATCTCTGATGGCCACTGGACTCTTCCTCCTCCCACCCCTCCTGACATGATTGGTCTTTGGACCATTTTTGCAAACATTCACATTGATAGGTCAGGAATTGATAGGATTATTTGGAAATATGATAATGGTAAATTCACTACTACGTCAGCATGCAATGAACTCAGAAAAAACACCCTCCATTAGTTGTTCATGATTAGATTTGGGATACACCCATGTCTCATAGGTTCTCCTTGTGCACTTGGGAGACTTACTTGATGTGAATTGAGGACTTATTATTTTCAATTGCTTTATTGGTTGTGTCTTATTAGGATAAGCTTTTAGCTATTGCTTTTGAAGAGATATTCATTGAAGTGTTGTGTTAACCTGCAACTTATTATTTTCAATCTGTGTATGTCTTTGCTTATCAATTGCTCTCTCAACATGTTGTGGCTGATTCATTAATTCTTTTACTGCCTACACAGCCATATTATGCTTTGACATTAGATCATGTCCTATATGATTGAGAAATCCACTGTTATTTCCATCGTGAACTTTTTTCCAGTTTTCAAATCCATCAATTGTGAATGTAGAATGATTATAGTTTGTATTATCAAAACTTAATTCCATGCATTTATATTTATTATTCTCAGAGTTTTTTGTTGATGATCATCATTAAGAGTTCTAGTTCGACTGGACAGTTATATCGCTGCATGGCTGATAGTCTACCTAGGAGTTGGTTTCTGTTTAGCTTTTACTTTGAGATACTCATGATCCAAAGTCATGTTTATGTAGGGGCATCTAAAGAGCTAATTGACTTAATACCAATAAATAGATCTAGTTATTATTGCGGTCAAGGAGCGGAAGAAACTGAGAAAGAGACCACATCCTTCCAGTTCATCATCCCTGGTTAGCATCCAGGAGGCGTGGAACCAGGTAGGCCATCACACATTGATTTCCAGTTCTATGCATGTTCTATTTGGATACCTCCCTTGGTATCACTATGATATTGATATTATCTACCTCTGCCAGTACATCACCAACAATGGCCCTTTTCATGGGTTGCTCGGCTTCTCTCAGGTGTACAAGCAAAAGCTTTCGACTTCTTTTCTGAGTTATATACACATGTGTTCTCCGATGCATCTGCTCTGAATTTGCATGTGCTTTGAGAATCGAGATATTATTGCTTCTATTTGCACTGTTATTGGGTCTGTGATATATGATATATCTACAACTGTAGTGATAGCTTTATCTGGCAGATTTGAAGGAATAGATTGTGATCACTATTTATGCTTTTGTTATTTGCATGTACTATTTGGATCCAAATAGTACATTTGAAAATAGATTTGTGATTCATGCAGTGTCATGTGCAAATCTGAATTTTTTGGTCTATCACATTGAAAATACATTTGTTATGCACATTCATGCATGACCTCGTGGTATATAGATTGGTGACATGAAAAAGGACAGGTTAGGCCTGTCTGGAAGCTTTCACCATCCGTGAGGACTTACCTCCGCCCGGTACCATTGGTCATTACTGCATTTAGATTTTTTATTATTTTCCTTTGTTGGGTGGGGAGGGGGGAAGGTTTGGAGTGTCATGTTTGCTAATGTTAAGTGATGGACCGTACTCTTCAGCCACTTGGTAAATAGAAGGAAACACATTTATGATATGTTGCTGCCTTGGGTTCATCTTTGTACACCCTAAATATCTGGTTTCATGTTTCCTGCTATGTAGATTATAGTGAATGACAGTCTGAATATTATGATTGTTGGACTCAAACACTTTATCATTATTTCTGCCAAGTGTTTGATTTAAGTTCTGCTTGATCATATTTGTTATTAATTATTTTTTTTCTATTGTGAAGGGTGTAGATTATAGTGTCATTTTGATTTGAAATCATGGCAAGTGGTTCAGAGAAGTTTGATGGTGAACCAGCCCAAACATGCTAGTTTCATGGTGATATAGTTGGTTCCTGCTGTAATTTTATTTATTAGCGTATTTTTATCATTTATTTTAATTTCTTATAATTTTATATGTTATTGAACATTTATACCCTCATCATAATGAAATTGGGATAGGCAGAACCAGCGAACTGGAACTGGAACCAGAACCGGCCACCATTGATTTTGACTTCCCATCTAGGACCTTGTTTGGAGAGCAATTCCCCCCCCCCCCCAAATTGAAAATCATGCTGCCTATTATGATTTGTCCCCATATTTATAATATCCTTTTTATAATTAGAAAGCCCCCTCACCCAAAATTTCTTCTCGTCTTCCTAGACTTCAAACTAGGCAAAAAATCAGTTCCTGAATTTTTTAAAATTTTTGTATCTTCCCCAAATATCTGACTTTTGACATTACATTACCCTTGGATCAATTGTATTTATTAGTATACCTTGAAATGTAGTATGTTTCTACCTTTAGAGCCTTACCAAGAATGCTCTTTTTCCCCCGAATTATACCATCGATTTTATTCGATGACCTAGGGATTTGAGGTGACATTTTTTAAATATATTAAATAAATCAGAGATATAAATATATCATTAAATATATCAACAACACATATAATATCAATAAAATTAGTAAATTCATCCACTCATATGTGATAAAGAAATAAATTAAGAACCTATCAAATTCACTTGTGCCAATTGTTGAAGGAGTGTGTGGAGCCTGATCTAACTTTGACCCGTCATTGCAGTCAGTTCCCGAGGGGAGGGTGGGGTGTTGGCGAGTTTCAAAGGTGGGGCAGCATTGCCCCACCTGTTGGGGGATCGAAGGGGGGCGGAGCCCCCTTGGCCAAATTTTTTGGGGGCAGGGTTATAGGGATGGGCTGGGCAACCCAAATTGACTTGGCCCAAAGGTTTACGGCCACACAATCTGGTCAAGGTGAGGCACCTAAGGCCACAATCTCGCCGAGCCGAGGCGAGTTATGTGCGCCTCGCCTCGCTCCATTGCCTAGCATAGTTGTCAAGGCGACAAGGTAAACCAAGGTGTTCACGGGGTATCTAAGCGCTTAGGCGATAAGGTGTCCGCTTAGGCGTCGCCTAGGCGACACTTTGGCCACTGATTAAAAAATATAAAATATATATCTCTTAATATATAAAATAAGAATAAAATATATGAAAAAATTATAGAAAGAATTACAGAAAATTCAGAATCATGAAGAAATTGCAGCAATTAAATTGCATGACAATTATAGAAACTTAAATTGCATCAAAAAATTACAAAAAATTCCGACGTAAATACAAAAAAATCAGAAAATTACAAAAGAACATAATAACATCAGGAAAATTATAGAAAATAAAGGGGGGGAGAGATAGAGAGACAGGAGGGACTGGTGTGGGGGAGAGTCGGGAGACAGAGAGGGGCCGTGGGGGGGAGAGAGAGAGAGGAGGGACTGGTGTGGCCGTGTGGGGGAGAGACTGAGAGAGAAAGAGGAGGGATTGTGGTATGGGGGGGAGTCGGGAGACAGATAGAGGGGCTATGGGGAGAGAGAGAGAGGAGGGACTGGTGTGGGGGAGAGTCGGGAGACAGAGAGGGGCCGTGGGGGGAAGAGATAGAGAGGAGGGATCGGTGTGGCCGTGTGGGGGAGAGTGAGAGTCGGGAGACAGAGAGGGGCCGTGGGGGAGAGACCGAGAGAGAGAGAGACGAGGGACTGTGGTGTGGGGGGGGGAGTCGGACTTACCGGAGATGTTAGCCCCTCTGGCGCCGGCGGTGGACGTCGCAGCCGTGGAAGGTCTTATCAAACGTGTTTAAGTGTCCTCTCTTCTCTAATTTTAATATTGAGAGAAAAAAGAGAGAAAATTATAACCAAACACCCTGTTAGCTATCAAAACCATCCCTTGAACCCTTTGTTACATAAGGACTAACCATCAAAAATCCGCACAGGCCTCCCCGACGTTTCAGATAGGCACCTCGATGCTTACTTGACCGAAGAGGTCTCCGAGCAAAAGCTTAAAGACGGTAAAGATGTGCCCTAACGGTGACGAAGGCGATGTTGAAGGCGAGATGCACGGACGGTGGCAATGGCGAAAGTTAGGAAGGGAGTTCAAAGATCGATGGCCGGATTCCACGTTCACAGAGAGCGGAGAAAGGAGGGATAGGGTCGGGGGGTGTGTAGCGACACACACAGGCCCCTCTCTGTCTCCCGACTCTCCCCCACACCAGTCCCTCCTCTCTCTCTCTCCCCACAGCCCCTCTATCTGTCTCCCGACTCCCCCCCACACCACAATCCCTCCTCTTTCTCTCTCGGTCTCTCCCCCACACGGCCACACCAGTCCCTCCTCTCTCTCTCTCCCCCCCACGGCCCCTCTCTGTCTCCCGACTCTCCCCCACACCAGTCCCTCCTGTCTCTCTCTCTCTCCCCCCCTTTATTTTCTGTAATTTTCCTGATGTTATTATGTTCTTTTATAATTTTTTGATTTTTTTGTATTTACGTCAGAATTTTTTGTAATTTTTCGATGCAATTTAAGTTTCTATAATTGTCATGCAATTTAATTGCTGTAATTTCTTCATGATTCTGAATTTTCTGTAATTCTTTCTATAATTTTTTCATATATTTTATTCTTATTTTATATATTAAGAGATATATATTTTATATTTTTTAATCAGTGACCAAAGTGTCGCCTAGGCGACGCCTAAGCGGACACCTTATCGCCTAAGCGCTTAGATACCCCGTGAACACCTTGGTTCACCTTGTCGCCTTGACAACTATGCTAGGCAATGGAGCGAGGCGAGGCGCACATAACTCGCCTCGGCTCGGCGAGTTTGTGGCCATAGGTGCCTCACCTTGACCAGATTGTGTGGCCGTAAACCTTTGGGCCAAGTCAATTTGGGTTGCCCAGCCCATCCCTATAACCCTGCTGTGGACACCAAAAATTACACATCGATATCATGCTCAGCCCGGCATCAACAACGGCACCGAGTGAAGAAGCCCCGGAAAGACTGGTCACCCGGACTCCCCAAACAAATGCACACACTACCGTGAAGCCGTCTCCGGAATCACGATAGCGAAGAGAAATCAACCACCAAGAGCTCCACAATCCATGGGCCCTGAAGAAGATCAAACAAACCATAATTTTGAGCACAAAATGGGCCCAAGTCAGCCCCAGCGGCACAGCCCATTTGGGGCTCCAACGGCACAGTCCCTGGGCCCTTCTGCGGCACACCCCTAGGGGCCTTCAGCGGCACACCCAGGCCTTTAGCGGCACGCCCATTTGCCTTCAGCGGCACGCCCAGTGGGCCTTCAGCGGCACACTATGGAGTGCCTTCAGCGGCACACTCTTTGGTGCCCTCCAGCGGCACACTATGAAGTGCCCTTCAGCGGCACACTCTATGAAGTGCCCTCCAGCGGCACACTATGAAGTGCCCTCCACGGCACACTTTTTATGCCCTCTAGTGGCACACTATGAAGTGCCCTCCACGGCACATTTTTTATGCCCCCCAGCGGCACACTATGAAGGGCCCCCCACGGCACGCTCTTTGTGCTCTTCAACGGCACACTTCTCTGGGCCTTCAGCGGCACGCCTTTTGCCCTCTTCAGCGGCTCGCCTACAGTGTCTTACAGCGACACACTTCTTCAGCCCGCCAGCGGCACAGCGTGAAGGTTTTTCAACGGCCGAGCGACATGGCGCCTATGCCCTATGCATCCTTGGCGCGCAGTGAGCAGTCTGAGGTGTCAACCAACCGTTGGGCCACGCAGGCTACTCCCCTGACAGCCAGGACAGAAGAAGTCAAACCCCATGATGAAGCCGCTTCCCGCCTCCGACGGCCGTGTCCGAAGGCTCCCGTTGCTGGGAGTATAAAAACCACTCCCATTCCAAGCAAAAGAAGGGGGACAACAGGGGGAAGAGGGACATACACACACAGACAGATACACGCATAAGAGAAGAAGAGAGGAGAAGAAGAGAAGAAGAGAGGAAGAGGAGGAGAAGAGAAGAAGAGGGAAGAGAGGAAGAGAGGGGAGAGGCCCCGTGGCTCCAGCCACCGTCGCCGTCTGTGCGAAGAGGGAAGAGAAGAAGAGAAAGAAGAAGAGGAGGGGAGGCTCTGCCTCCCCCTCCCGCTGCTCCATCCACCGCCGTCCGCGCGAAGAGCAGAAGAAGAAGAAGAAGAAGAGAAGAAGGAGAGGGGAGGCTCCGGCTCCCCCGTTGCTATCCCGTCCACCACCGCCCGTGTGAAGAGAGGAAGAGAAGGAGAGTGAGTGAAGAGAGAGAGTGAAGTCCGGGAGGGGAGGAGTCCATGCCCCCCCATTGTGTCTTCTTTCCTTCTTTCTTTGTCCCCTTGTTTTCCTTCCCGTCGCCATGTATTAGCCCCCTTGGGGCACTCCTCTTGTGTGAATAAAGGTAGAGGGCTTGCAATATCTCTTCGGACGTCTTTCCGACGCATTTCTTCCGGGTTTACATCCTTCGGTGTTTCACGCCCCTTTCTTTTCTTCCCTTCCTTAGGGTTTACTTCCTGTCGAGCGTTTTCCTCTTCGTTCACCCCCAACCGTGCCTCCCATGGCACACCCCAATTGTGCCTCCAACGGCACACCCAATTGTGCCTTCAACGGCACGCCCTGATTGTGCCTCCAACGGCACGCCTAGTCGTGCCGCCTTCAGCGGCACACCCTCCTTGAACCCTTCGCCGGCGCGCCTGATCAGGCCTTCGCCGGCACACCCCGTCGGCCCCCAGCGGCACACCCCAACTGTGCCCAGCGGCACACCCTAGCCGTGCCCCAGCGGTACGCCCTAGCCCAGCCCCAGCGGTACACCTTTGGCCTGCCTCTACCCGGCACACCTGGCCCTCTCCCTGCCAGTCAGGGTATCCTCAGGTTGCATCAGCCCCGTGTTTCCTCTCTGTCGTCCCCTCCGAGTTTTCCGAGGTTTTGTTAAGGTGTTGCCGCTCTCGGGCGCCCACCTCCAGTTGTCGGGGTCCGCCACTCCATGTGGGTGCGTTCCCTGTATCTCCCTTACGCTCGGGTCAAGGGGAGATGCTGCCGAATTTTTGTTAGAAACGATAACACATTAAAAAGACAAAAGGAAGCAACAAACAAATAAAAAGATAACAATGGTAAAACGCTTTAATCAAGGCAAGGGAACCGCAATTAACTCAAAGAGAGCCGAACCGAACAACAACTAAGCAACTTAAACATCCCCTCTCGCGAGAGAAAGAATGGAAGTTAATCAAGAGAAAGAGAGAAGAAGCCCATGCAAACTTAACAAAATCAAGAGAGAAAAGAAAAGAGAAGAGATATAAGAACGGAAGAGGAGTGGGCTCCCCATGCCCTTCGCCGGCACGCCCCTTCAGCCGCCTTCGTCGGTACACCCTCTAGCCACCCTTGGCCGGCACGCCCTCCGCCGGCGCGCCCTTCATGGCCCCTCGCCGACACACCTTGCCAGGCCCCTCGCCGGTACACCCTGTAGTCGCCCTCCGCCGGCACCCCCCAGCCCAGCTTCCCCGGCACGCTCCTTCCCCGGTACACCCCTTTGTGCCCCTTGGCGGTACACTCGCCACGCCCTTCGCCAGTACACCCTGCAGCACCCTCCGCCGGCACGCTTCCTCTTCCTTCCCCGGCGCGCTTCCATGGCCTTCACCGGTACGCGCTTCCAGCCCCCCCTCGCCGGCACACCCGCTTGGCCCTTCGCTGACACGCCCCCGATACCCTTCGCCGGCACGCTCAACGCGCCCCTCACCGGCACGCACGGTTGCCCTCGCCGGCACACCCATCACGGCCCCTGCGCCTCTTCGCCAGTACGCCCTTTTTGGCCCTCCAGCGGCCCACTCTCTCCCCAGAAGATATATATAATATAATAATAATAATAATAATAAATTAATACAAACTATGATGAGTAAATAAATCTCAATATATATATAAAATAAATAAATAATGTGAAATAGTAATAATAATGGTTAAAAAAAGGGGGAAATATAATAATAATAATAAACAAAATAGAGAAATCATTCAGAATAAATACATAAAAGGGAGATAAGCAATAAATATATATATGTATAATTTAAAACCCAGATAAAAAATGGTAAAATCTACCTCGCAGCCCCGTCTCCCCTGCGACCCGGTGCTGAAGGAACAACAATGCCGCCCTTGCAAGCTGGGCCTGAGTCTTGGGAATTATCCCGAAATGGCCATGACCCGACCTCGCCTCGGGCTGACATTCCGATTAAACCGGACTCATTTCTCCGGCCGGATCCCTTCCGAGCCGCTACTAAAATTGCCGCACATTCGGCAGACATTTGAATGGGTTCAACTCGATTTCCGCCGCGTTTCTATTACGGACCTGCGTCCGAACGTGAAAAGGCCCGTGAGCGACCAACATGGCCGACGACTCTCGCCCCGATATGGTCGTGAGCCGGCATTGTTCCGGGCCGATAGCCCATTAAATCGGATTCATTCTAATGGGATTCGCTCCCGCTCTTTCATTGAAATTGCCGTAAACTCGGCATACATTTGTACGGGGTCGTTTCCACCCACGTCGCACTTTCAATATGGGCCCTTGCCCGAACATGAAAAGGTCCACAAGTGACCCACAGAATCGGAATAGAACGAGATGGCTCTCGCCACCCCTGGACTCCTTCTATGGGAATATCAATAAGACCTCTGTGGGCCACACTTAGACCTCGGGCCTGTCCCGATCATGGTCATCATCTGGCTCATATCCTCGGTCTACAGCCCGCTCCTTTCGAACACGTTTTCGGTTCTGGAGTCTAGTCTCGGGACTCTCCCCCGTTGCCCTCCAGCACCAGAAATATTAATGATGCCCGCGCAAGCCTCGTTCGGACCACGGGAGGCGCCCCCGGTATGATCCTGACTCGATCTCGCACCGGGCCAATAGATTCACTAGTTTCCGACTACAATAACCGAGATTCAACCGAATATTTTCAGTGTCTCGGAATAATAAACTTGTCGTATCCCGGCATGCATATGTTCCAGGTCCTCCTCGGACGATTACAATATTCTCAAGCCGGACTCCCGTCCGGATATTAAATGGTCTCCCGAATGACCGACATGTTTTGAACGCCCGCTTCTCCGGACACAGGGCTTTTCAGTCGATTCAAGGGATATTCCCTCGTCGCCCCTTGGCACCGAAAATATTAATGACGCTCATGCAAGTCTTGTTTCGACCGCAGGGGGCCCACCGCAGTATGGTCGCAGCTTGCTCTTGCACCGGGCCAACAGATTTACCGATTTCCGACCGCTCTAACCGAGGTTTAGCCAAACGTTTTCCGTTCTTCTGAACAGTAAATCGCCATATCTTGGCATACATATGCTCCGGTCTTCCCGCGACGATCGCGCTTTTCCTGAGACGGACACTCGTCCGAACATTAAATAGTCAGCACATGACCGGCATGATCTCGAATGGTTTTCTTCCCGCCTTCGTGCGAGGATTTCAATACCTCCTAATAGACCTTTTATGCAATTAATTTCCTGGCCATGAGGCCCTGAATTTCGGCGATTAATCAAGGGTGTTCCCTCGTATGGGGGATGTAAATGACGCCGTAACCTTTATGGCGCGGCAGGTTTTGGTCCCGACACGAACTACACAATCGTCTGACGAAGTCAGATCGAGCGCACCATGGGCTCTTCGGAGCCCGAATAAATTATCACTTCGATGACTGGCACGCCCACGCACTTAACAGACGAACCGCCTGAAATCCAGCGAATTTTAGTGCGTCCACACCTGCCCCCAAAAAATTTGGCCAAGGGGCCTCCGCCCCCCTTCCATCCCCCAACAGGTGGGGCAGTGCTGCCCCACCTTTGAAACTCATCAACACCCCACCCTCCCCTCGGGAACTGACTGTAATGATGGGTCAAAGTTAGATCAGGCTCCACACACTCCTTCAACAATTGGCACAAGTGAATTTGATAGGTTCTTAATTTATTTCTTTATCACATATGAGTGGATGAATTTACTAATTTTATTGATATTATATGTGTTGTTGATATATTTAATGATATATTTATATCTCTGATTTATTTAATATATTTAAAAAATGTCACCTCAAATCCCTAGGTCATCGAATAAAATCGATGGTATAATTCGGGGGAAAACGAGCATTCTTGGTAAGGCTCTAAAGGAAGAAACATACTACATTTCAAGGTATACTAACAAATACAATTGATCCAAGGGTAATGTAATGTCAAAAGTCAGATATTTGGGGAAGATACAAAATTTTAAAAAATTCAGGAACTGATTTTTTGCCTAGTTTGAAGTCTAGGAAGACGAGAAGAAATTTTGGGGGAGGGGGCTTTCTAATTATAAAAAGGATATTATAAATGTGGGGACAAATCATAATAGGCAGCATGATTTTCAATTTGGGGGGGGGGGGGAATTGCTCTCCAAACAAGGTCCTAGATGGGAAGTCAAAATCAATGGTGGCCGGTTCTGGTTCCAGTTCCAGTTCGCTGGTTCTGCCTGTCCCAATTTCATTATGATGTGGGTATAAACGTTCAATAACATATAAAAACTGTAAGAAATTAAAATAAATGATAAAAATATGCTAATAAATAAAATTACAGCAGGAACCAACTAGATCACCATGAAACTGGCCTGCTTGGGCTGATTCACCATCAAACTTCCCTGGTTTTGGCCTCTTTATCCTTTTGCCCCCGAATTTTTTTTGGCCGGCTGAGTTTAAAAGTTGGGTGAACCTGACTGGGTCAGGCCAATCCACTCCAGTTCACCCGGTTCTGGTCCAGACTAGCTGCCTTCTTATACCTCTTCCAACTACCACTGGCCCCAGCAGTGGTTACCTTCATATTTGGAGTGCCCTTTTTGAATCTTGTAGCTGTTTGTTCATCTCCAGTGACAGCACCATGCTTATTTCA
Organism: Amorphophallus konjac; assembly: GCA_022559845.1. Lineage (NCBI taxonomy): Eukaryota > Viridiplantae > Streptophyta > Magnoliopsida > Alismatales > Araceae > Amorphophallus > Amorphophallus konjac. The sequence continues at coordinate 162,947 of JAHNEJ010002303.1, read as the reverse complement.
TGGCCTGGTTCAAACTTTCTTTTAATTTTTTTTCTTTTGACCAGCATTGTTGGCTCCCCTCAACCAAATAGTTATTTGTAGCCTAGGATTTAGTCATGAGATGAGTTTTTGGAGGGGTGCCTTCATTCTTTCCTTCTGATCTTTGCATTAAGGTGACCTATTATTGAAAGCTTTGGATCCAGTAGGCAGCAACATCACAAAGCAAGCAGAAAGTGTAGCTCCAACTTCTTTGTCAGACAACACTATCTATCCACTTTCATATTGAGCTCCTTGTTGGTGGGGAGGAGGATGGCGTCTTCTGATGATGAAGAAGAGGTCATGCCTGAAGCTGTCACAGAATATCACTTTGTAGATGAGAAAGAAGAGCCAGTTTGTTTCTCACTTTTGCCTGTCCTGTGGAGTGAGGATGAGAGCCTTGTTGTGCATAAGGACCAGGTGTTCCTGCATGGGAAGACTGATGATGGCCTTCAGAAAGTCTATAAACAAGTTGTTGCATGGAAAGTGGAAATTGAAGGTGCTAGCCCAGCAGTCAGTGTCCTCTCAAAAGACAAAGTGGTTGAAACTCCTGAAGCCTCGGAAAGCCTACGAGGATACAATTAGGAAGATCCTGATCACTTTAGAGTGCCTTCTCTACCTAAAGAGGAATCCAGCATCGTCTGACAAATCTCTGTGGGAGCATGTACGGAATGTGTTTAGGTTTGACTTTCTTGTGCTCAATGTCACTGCTAGTTGTGATGCCAGTTTTGGTTAGTACTCTTAATGGCACTTTTGATATGCAGCCAATTTGAGATTAGAGCTTCTGAGGATGATCTCTTGGACCATCTAGTGTTTATTCAAACTATGATTAAGAGAGACGACACCTTATCAAAATCACAGGTACCTCCCTCCTCCCACCTGTTTGATGAAGAAAGTTCCTGATACTTTATATTTGAGATTTGAATAAAGAATATGTTGTAATTTATATTGACTTCAATTTACCCACTGGTGCATTTTATTTGGTTTTTTAATGCAATTATTCTGCAATGGCAGTGATTTCTAAATTTGTCTAAGTTTTCTGGTAAGTAGGCAATCTAAACGAGAGATAAAGATATGCAGGAAAAAATATTTTCATGGCAGCTAAGGTTACATTTGATAACACCGAAAACTTATGACTGAATTCTGATATTCACAGCTTAAACCTAAATGGGTAACATGAAGTGCTGAATGCTGAATGAAATGGGATTGTTCCCCCCCTTCCGCCCCCCAAAATAAAATGCGGGCTGTACCCCCTTATAGAATAAACAGAGGTAGTACTAATGAAATGGGATTGTTTGATAACTGCAAGGTACAAGGAGGATATTTACAAACGATATGTTTACTATTTTTACCCACCAAACCAATGATAATATTTTATCAAATAGACATATTTTTTAGATCTAGATTTAATAAATGCTAAATTTAAAAAATATAGATAATATGAATTATACCATGAAATAATATTTAAAATGATTTAAATTAAATATATAAACAAATGTGATAGTTGTATTGAATAAAAATATTAAATATGAACATAAAATGTGATGAAGTAAATCATACAATTTCTGAACGAAGGAAATACCGTATGGATAACTGCATCAACTATTATTCTATTATCCTTTGATTTATATAAAATTTGAAGTTAGTAGAAACATTGAGATGATACATGTCGCACAAACTTTGACGGCACATCCATTTGATGTGTCACGGGTGTTGTGGTGGTGCCATGACGCATCCTAGAGAACTTGGCAGCTTATCCAATCTCCACCCAATTACCAAATGGAGAGAGAAAACTCCTTGTATTTCCAAGTTTGTAGTTCAGTATAAGCTGGTCTGGGGGGTGGGGAAGGGGCGGCATCTCATTGGACTGCCCTGTTTACATGGCAAGATCTGATTGGTTTTCTGCCTTCTCTCCAATTGGACCACATGTCGCTGATGTGGCATGATGGCGAGGGGGTGACTGGATGATGCTGCTGCGGCTTTCAATTGATCCAGCCTGACATATATGGGCCCGACAGTGGAAAAATATTTGTCTTTCGGAAAATTTTCAGATCCAATCGAGATGATGCCTGACAAAAATGTCGCTGGAGGAGAGGAGGAGGTGGTATCTTTGGTTTTGCCTCCTAAGAAAAGTGGCACCGGAGATAAGGATGGCAAACTCGGTTTCGGACTCGATTTCGGCCGAGTCCGATACGACTCGGTATTGGTATCGGTTTCGGCTGAAACCGGCCGAAACCCATTTAAAAGGTTCAAACAAATCAAATTTGTTATGCCCCTTGTGCTCTGATGATAGTGTGTTTGATGATAGTGTGTTGATAATTTGATAATAGCAACTCAATGAGTCACCACATGAGAATGATGATGATAGTGTGAATTGTTGTTGTTGTGTGTGCCCCTTGTGCATTCTTGTGCATTGATGATGAAATAATGTCTTCTCTAAGTCGGTGTATACTAGCAAGTCTATACATCCATTAGCTGATAACTGAGCAAGTCTATACATCCACCAGTAAGTCTATACATACATCCAGCAAGTCTATACATCCATCAAGTCTGTACATTCATCAAAGTCTATACATTCTCCATGCATCTTCATAGTAAGTCTATACATCAGCAAGTCTATACATCCACCAGCAAGTCTATACATACATCCAGCAAGTCTATACATCAGCAAGTCTATACATCCAGTAAGTCTATACATCCATCAAGTCTATACATTCATCAAAGTCTATACATTCTTCAAAGTCTATACATTCTCCATACATCTTCATAGCAAGTCTATACATCCACCAGCAAGTCTCAACATACATCCAGCAAGTCTATACATCAGCAAGTCTATACATCCAGCAAGTCTATACATTCATCAAAGTCTATACATTTTTCAAAGTCTATACATTCTCCATGTATCTTCATAGCAAGTCTACACATCAGCAAGTCTATACATCCACCAGCAAGTCTATACATACATCCAGCAAGTCTATACATCCAGCAAGTCTATACATTCATCAAAGTCTATACATTCTTCAAAGTCTATACATTCTCCATGCATCTTCATATCAAGTCCATACACTCTTGGACCAAGTCTGTACAGCCCGTGTGTTCCATGCATACAAAGTATGTACATTGTCCATTTGCTGTATCTCAAAGTCTATACATTGGGTTGGCTGGTCTGAAGCAGGACCATATTGGCAGGGGAATTATGCTGGCTAGCTTGATTAATATATTTTTCAGGATCGATAGTTGTCTTGTCATTTTTCTCCTATACGATTTTCTGTTGAGCATGAATAAGTTACCTAGTTCCTGAAAAAGCATTACTAGAAGTGGGTATCCAAGGTTGGCAATTAGTCAACAATAATGCAACATTCACAGACCATTTCATGATACTAGATAAAGAAGTTTTCCTAGGATGACAGGTTCTGTCCATCTCTAAAGTTATTGTCCAGATTCTCCAGAATCCATAAGCTGTAAGCTACTGTGAGTATTTATAGGAAGGGGAGAAAGCCATAATTCATGAAAGGAAAAATGCAATCTATCAAGTCAATAAATGGAACAAAACAAAACAAGAAGAGCACACTGAGTCTCCTACAAGGAAGAAAAAAGTTTAACAGAAGAGCTTGCTAGTCCACAGAACTCTGCATCCCACTGATCATTAGCCAATCTTCTGTGTAATGAAGAGCTCCCATCAGAAGAAGAACACTGACTATGCCAAATTCCTTTAAAAGAGTCTACTGTTCCTTCTCCCCAGACTGCCCACAGCACTGCATGCGATATAGTCAGCCAGTATTTCTTTTCTTTCCCCCTAGGGAATCTCTGCACCCATCCTTCCATTAAATCTCTGGCCTTTTTAGGATCCTACCATATAAAACTAGGAGTCTTAGATAAAAATGATCCAGCATCCAAAAAAGAGGTGATCATAGGATCCTTCAAAAGTAGCACCAAAAAAAGAGCATCCCCCATTTAGGTTAGAGATAAACTTCCTCAGCCTATCTGCTGTAAGGAGTTTCCCAAGAATGAATTTCCAAGAAAATACCTTAACCTTGTTCATAATGTTTGTTATCCGCATCAGATTCTTCCATCTTCCTCTGCAATATGCCGCCTGAGATATTTAGTCCACCCAAGGTTTTTTGTGTGGATGTTTACACACACGCGAAAAATGCGGACACACTGATGATGAATTGAAATTTTGCGGGTTGGATTTTGGGTATCATCAGCATACTTATTTGCATTTATTTATTTCGTGTTTTGGGTTTATCAGATGATTTAGGATTCGTGTACAGAACTTTTCCCCACCGACCGGAGTCGATGTTAATTTACATCGGAACAAGTCCGAACACCTTGGATTAACTGTCAAAGATCTTTTTTACCTTTATGATATTAATAATGATCTTAAGGGTTTACCCCCGGGGAAACCCCCATGCCCTAAGGCAGGGGTATATTTACGAGTTTCCCTAAAGTAAAGGTTTATTTGCAATTCTCTCTTGAGCAAGGTTATATTTATAATTTACTCTTGATCAGATATATATTTACAATTTTTCCTTGAGCAGGGATATATTTGTAATTTTCCCTAGAGTATGAGTTTATTTGCAATTTTCCCTAAAAGGGGGTATTTCTGTAGTTTTCAGACATTTCAGGATTTTTCTGTAATTTTCCCACCTTCGGTAGTTTGTGGCAAATCGTGTGATGCCAGGTCTCAGCAGTTCGCCGCCACAATGCTCTCTCATCCATGCCAATACAAGTGTGTGGTTGTAGATATATTTTATGATTTTTTGTGCCACCTCGACCACAGATTTGACCACACGAAACTGCTCAATCTCCTTCAGCATCAGATCTACACAATGTGCTGCACAGGGGGTCCAGAAAATGTGCCGTCTGTTCTTCATTAGCTCCTCCCCAGCCTTCTTATAGTTCGACTCATTGTCAGTCACCACTTGCACAATGTACTCCTCCCCAATCTCAGTCACTACTTGCTCCATCAATGACAAAATATATTGGTGACTGTGAATTTGACCAGACGCATCCACTGATTTGTGAAAGAAAACATATCTATCACAATAAATAAGGAAGTTGATCATGCTAGATTTTGTGGTACCTGACCATCCATCACACATCAGTGTGACTCCGTACTTTTCTCATTTCTGTTTGAATGAGTCAATGTAACTCTTGATCTCAGCAACTTGTTCATCAAGATATACGCCGGCCAATTCTCTCGCTGTAGGTGGCTGCACGTGTAGCCCAATGACCTGTGATTCCTGAAACATTAGCTTGTAGTAAGGGCTATTGGCTGCATTGAAAGGCAGACCAGCGTGGTGCCACCATTTTACAACGGCCTGACCAAGTTTGCATTAGGCCCCTTCTGGCCATATGCATCGTCCATCCTCGTTTGCTTGCCATGCTCTCGGGATAGTGCACCGGGCTCCGATTCTTCACTGTTGATCGATTGTGTCCTTTTTCTTCGTGTCCCCGAGTCACCAGTCAAGAAACTCCATATGTCCCATGGTTGTCGAGTCGTAGATGAACCACCACTCCCTGATGCTCCGGTCCTCGCCGCCTCGCGACTTCGGACTCTCGTCTCCTCGGGATGTCTTGACTCTTCCCTGCTCTGACGTAATGCCTCACGGAACTCGACTTCGTATGGATCATTCACCGTGACATACACATTAACCTGCTCAATACGTGCTTGTTGGTCTTCGTCACTGGGTGTCCATGCACATTCCTCCTCGTCGCTGCTGCTTGCTCTTCTGCTCACTACCGTTTGATCTGTTTTTTTCTTTTTTTCCTTTTCTTGCGTCTCAACTCTCTTCTCCCGCAGGTGCCTGGTCATTGCAAGTTTCACATCTCGAGGCACATGGGTACACCCAGCAACCTCAGAGTATCTTGCACCGGCTCCTCCTGCCAAATGCTTCTTCAACCGAGACACCCCTCCTCCCCGGTGTTCTATTTTACAATAGTTGCAACACCAACACCGTCGGTTGCCATCCAACATAACTCCGTGTGACCATCCAATGTCATTTGGTCGTTCTCTAGGAGCCATAGAGTGCTTAACTGTATCTCCTAAATTCAAGAAATATAAATTATAAAAAATACATTATTTTAAGTCTACAACTAACAATGAAAATAATATCATTATTTCTACAACATGCAAGACTAAATTCAATATTTAATACATCTCAATATAATTTAGTTCAAAATAATATCATTATTCTAAAACATGTATATAATACTAATTTTTTTATTTAATACATCTACATTTACTTTAAAATTATTTATAAAATATTTATCACTAATTATATATTTAAATTATAAACATCTCTAATTAAATTATATTATACGTCTAAATTAACTTTAAAATTATTTATAAAATATTCAACACTAAATTTATATTTACATTAAAAACATCTCTACTTAAATTACATTATACATCTAAATTAACTTTAAAATTATTTGTAAAATATTTATCAATAAATTTATATTTAAATTCAAAACATCTCTACTTAATTTAAATTAGAAATATTAGCTTTAATTTATTGTAAAATATTTATCACTACAGATATATTTAAATGAAAAACATCTTTAATTTTTTTAAAATAAAATATTACATTATTTTACGTCTACAACTAATAATGAAAATAATATCATTAATTCTACGACATGTAAGACTAAAATTTAAATTTAATACATCTCAATTAAATCTAATATTTAAACATGAATTAAATAATACATCCAAAATAAATTTATTTCTACAACATGAATTAAACAATATTTATATTATTTCTACGACATGAATTAAATAATACATCAAAAAACTTATTTCTACAACATGAATTAAATAAAAATTATATTATTTCTACAACATAAATTAAATAATACATCAAAAATAATTTTAAACAATCTAACAAATTCTATTCTTACATTTTTTAAACTAAGAAAAATATATATAAATATAAAAATTAAATTATTTTTTATTCTCTTCCCCCCCCCCTCCCCCACCGCCCCTGGCCTAGCCCCACCACCGCCCCTGGCCGCCCCTGCCCCACCCCCATCGTCCCCCTCCGGCGGCCACCACCCCCCCCCCCACCACCTCTCCCACCTCCGGTGGCCCCCACCGCCTAGATCGGCCCCCCCGGCCACCACCGCCCCCCGTCCCTCCGGCGGTCCCCATCGCCCAGATCGTGCCCCCCCCCCCCCGCCACCACCGCCCACCCCTCCCTCTCCCACCTCCTGCGGTTCCCAACCGCCCAGAACGCCCCCCCTCCCACCACCGCCCAGTTCGCCCCCCCCCCCCCCCCCCGGCCACCACCGCCCCCCCACCACCTCTCCCACCTCCGGCGGCCTCCACTGCCTAGATCGGCCCCCACCGACGTTGATCGCCCCCCCACCCCTCCCTCCCCCACCTCCGGCGGCCTCCACCGCCTAGATCGGCCCCCACCGACGTTGATCACCCCCCCACCCCTCCCTCCCCCACCTCCGGCGGCCCCCCACAGGCGCAGACCATTTAACAAAAAAAATTTTCACCTACCTCCGATCGCCGCCCTGAGCCCTCCAAAGCCGCCGTCCGCCGCTTTGACCGCCGTCCAACGCCGTTGTACCGCCGCTCGCCGGTGGGAGGGATGGAGGAAGAGCCTCCCCTTCGGCCCGTTAAATGGGCGAACCGCCCCGACCCGCTCGTACCGAGTCGGGTCCCGCCTCGCACCGGAGCGGTATGTGGCAGGACGCACGGGGCCATGCGGTCCAGTGCGTCCCGTCCCAGACCCCCAGCCCGTGCGACTCGGTACCCGCCTGGGTCGTGCGGGTCGGTGCGAGACGGCAAACCATGGAATGGATTACACACACCTAAGCAAGATAATTTCTTGACCTCAGAATCCCATGCCTTCCTCTGGAAACTGGGCAACCGCCCTAATCTAAATTGTTCCGTCTTTAGCTTTATGTCTGAGCTTTGGAACTTGGAAGTAGTTTCGTACTTGCGTGAGGGCGAGAGTGCAACCAGTTTTATGCAGGGTTTGTCGACCCGGTGCGGGTCGCCCCGACCCAGGTCGAGACCGGGTCGACCGGGCCGTGGGTCGCCCCCATTAATTTAAAAATATAATATATAGTATAGTATATTTTTCTATTTTATTCTATTATTATAAATATATATTATATATATAAAGTGTTTTTTATTTAAATATGGACCGAGACGGACCGGGTCGGACCTAGACGGGAGCGACCCGACCCAGGCCGAGACCGGGTCGGCAAACCCTGGTTTGATGAAATGTTCCGTGGGAGTTGTTTTTATTTTTAGATAATTACACATATACCCATGGATTGCTGGGTATCGTTTGTTATATCTTTACATTTTTTATATTACCATTGTTTTTTCATGTTAGGGAATATTATTTTAGTTATCAAATTTAGACATTGTCGAGAGTTAGCAGAATATTCTATTAAAAATATAAAATCTAAAATTTTAGAGGGCTATTTGAGGTAATATGAAATGTTTTGAGGTATATATATATATTACTTTTATTATATCAGAAGAATAAATCAGGATAAATTAGTTTTCTGCCTAAATCTATCTAAAAATTAAGTAAAACAAACAGTTGATGATTGATTACATACATCGATATTAATGATAAAAGATAGCTTATTATTAAATTATATATGACAATATAATGAATACAAGGGCATAAGTAGAATATGCAAGATTTTAAAGATGTATGAGTAATTTTCACTTTTTAGAGAGAAAGATTACAATTATTTTTTGATAATTTCATTTAATTAAATCTTTCCTGAAACCTTCCGTTATAGGTACCCTAATCTAAGAATTTATAATTAAAGTTCTGGTTGGGAGGGGAAAAAAAACTTAAAAGTGATTTTTGCATATAACCCCTAAAATGGAAAGGTTGTGTTTGTGGAAAACCATCGTACAGGATTAGTACATGTAAATAATCTCTTCTATGTTTACTCTGTGCACATACAACGCCCTGATTAGGTGAACTTGCAGCGGGGTTATATGTGTGTACAGTAATCATATGTATTTTTTTAAAAAAACATATGTTAATTGTTTAGAGTCTTTCAAAAATATGTGATACTTTAAGGACGTTATTTACAAAACTCTAATATGGATTTTGGACTCCATTCCTCTGTACCCACACTACACTACACGTATGTTTTCTTGCCAAGTTTCTGCCTTGGAGGCGTGTCTTTGGACTCCATTTCGGAGCTTATTATTCTTAGAAGACGCCAACAATTAGAAGGGGAAACGAAATGGAGTCTTTGGTTCACGTCTGACATTCATATCAAAAGCGAATCATCCAAAGATGATGGAAGCTGAAAACTGCTTCCATCACGTGACAAACATGCCTTAAGACCATGTTAAGACGTGTAAAAGTTTTTTTCTTTCACAAATCTTAGTCTGTTATCTTGGGGACGAGACACCAGATCTTTAAATTAATCCACGTAAGATTTTGTTCGTTTGTTAATCTCCTGCCAAAAGTTTCAATTAGAAGTGCACAGATCGAAGGAAAATAGACTTATTTGATAAAGCTCGACTTTTATAATTATCCAAAATTAATTATACAACTCTCATTTAACATTTCTGGTGAAGACCTACAAATTTGACTAATTTTATAGTTTCCGATATGAGATTTTGTGAGTCCTCCTTCTAGACCTCCACGATAGCCCCCTCCAACAAAGATAGGTTTTGTGCTTATTGAGTCGAGACCTTCCACAAACGATGCCAATGAAGAGTGTATGTTTATCTTTGTAATTTTCGATTCTGAATTGTGTGAGCTCTATGCTTAAACCTCCACACCTTGTATTCAAAATAAGAAGTTAGAAGTGAATTTTTAGGGGTCATTTGATGTACTATAAAATATTATAGAACATGATAAAAAGCTGTAAAATTGACGTCCTTATATTTGGGTTTTTCTAGATTATTTTATGACATTTTCCTTAAATTTAGAATGCTTAAAATTGATTGGTTTTAAAATGAGTTGACTATCGTGGCGCTATTTTTTTATTAAGGAAATTAAAATCAATGACAATAAAATTAGTGATTTCAAAATCAGAAAATATTTCCTTCATTTTAGAAACAATAATGTCAAAATAGATATTTTACTATGTTCTCTGTCAAACATGATTGGTCGTCACGTATCGCCCGATTAATCTTTCAAAATAAGCCTTTGCCTGACTTCCACAATCGTAAGCTTCCCGGAGGAGTTTCCCGAATCAGCTTCTCTACCCACCACCCAAACAGCTATACTTTGTAGCAGCGAGTATTATCTGGGTTCAACAATGTTATCAGAATTGAAATGACGTCTGAATCGGTCAATGAATTGATTTGATTTAAATTGGTTAGATTGTTCAATCAAATCGATTTAAATCGTGACATCATCGTAATATTGATACATAGTTCGATCCGATTTTATAACCTAAGACAATAAGAAATAACATATAATGATCAAAATAAAAAGCACACATCTATAATTGTTAGTCATGATTACATTACTATACAAGTAAATAATAATAATAACATGGTTAAATAAATTGACCTTAAAATTTTGTAATATTTCGTTGATCTTCACTCTTCACAATTGACATCTATGCTCCCTTAAATTTTAAACTTCAAATATATTTAAAATAAAATGATAAATAATAACAAGATAATTTTATTCCCACATAAATATTATTTTGAATATATAAATATTTTTACGTTTAATTTTGTTATTTTAAGGGGTGAATCGAGTTGGATCGATTCGGACCGGTTCACCGGTCGAACCGCAGATCGTTCAGTTCATCCGATTCTTTAACATTAAATCGGACCGACCTTAATCGAATCAGTTCTTGGATCGGTTCATAATCGGACCGGTCGGACCAGTCGATTCGATCCAATTTTGATAACACTAGGGTTCAATTCTTAAGTTAAATTGGACGAGTAAATTTGGTCCAATTTAATTATAATTATAATTATATAATTATAATTCAATTTAACTGTACTAATAAAAAAAATTTGATCTGATTTTTATTTTCTAAAAACCAAATCACATAAACCAATTTACGGGTATTTATGTCAATTTCAAGAATCTTCATCTGTCTTGGTATGTTTAAATCTTTCAATGAAAAAAAATGTTAATATTTTTTCAATTATTTTGAATACAAATATTGATCTAAGTGTAAAAAACTAGACCAAATAGTTAATCACATTTCTCAGTCTTTGAAGGCATCTCTTCGCGTCTCATTTTTGTACAGTGAATAAAAATATCTTTTCTCAAATAATAAATAATTTTTCAATACTTATAATAGTTGGTCACATTCTTCACTATTTTGAAAAAATATGATTAAAATTGAATCAAATAAAAATATTTTAAATTTGATTGGATTTAATTTTAAAATCATTCAATTTAATTTGATTTAATCTAAATCTTTAATCCGATTTGATTTTATTAGAGAAAATTCTTATTTAAATCAAATCAAATTAAATTGTGTTCACCCTTATTTTTTTCCCTTTGCGATCACCCGTAATTATGTTTCCTTTTGGACTGGACACCCATTCTCCTTGAGACGTCATTTTGATAATGTCTCCTCCTAATATCAAGATAGTTCTTCCTTCATAAGTTTCAATATAGTTGAGAAGGTTAAAATTAAGGGTGAGTATTATCCGGATTCGATCTCAAAATTAAATCGAATTGATAGATTTGATTTAGATTAAAATTTTAAATTTAAATTCAAATCAAACCGTATTAAAATTTTAAATTTAATTTGATTTTAATTTTCAGAAAGTCTAACATAATTGAATAACTTAAATTTAATGATATTTTTATTAAATTAATATAAGTATATATATAATCATTAACCCTATTTTCAAAAATCTAACCCAATTGTAAAAATATTTGTCTCAATTTAATATAAGTATATACATAATTATTAAACATAATTCTAAAAATCTAACCACTGCATCTCGACAGAGTTTTGAATCTAATGTTTTGAATTTAGTTTCTAAATCTAATATTATAAAATAAATTTCAAATCACCTTTCATTTAAATTCTTAATTTTTGATATAAAAATATCGTGAAACTTGTTATCATAAATTATATTATTTTTATTATTTTTTAATTTTAATTTTTAAAAAATAATTTATTTTATCTATTTTTACTCTCTTTTAAATCTAATCTAATTTGTAAAAATTAAAAATATAATTTAAATCAAATCAAATAAAGTCTAATTAATATAATATAATATAATTTTAAAATAATTTATTTCGATTTAAATTAAATTAAACTCTTAATTTAATTCAATTTGAGAAAAATCTTATTCAAACCAAATCGTACTCACCTTTAGTTGGAACTCAAAATTCTTTATATGACATATTTTGAAATTCTAAAATAAAACTTCCCAAACTAGAGAAAAGAATAAAATTATAGGAAAAAAAACTGTCCAATATGACCATTTCAAAGTCGATCCGGCTAAACTTCCCCTCATCCTACATTTTCCCAGCAAATACTGAGAACCAGAAATGACTCCCCGTCTACAATTCACCGAAAAAACACGTCTTTAATCTGTAACCACTTTATTTTGACTAGTCAAAATTGCTACATTACATGGTGGAGGTGAAAGATCAGAAGAAAAAAAAAAGAAGCAAGGTACTCAAGCAGATGAAGATAGAGAAACAACATTGAAATGAGATTTCCATCCAAATGGAACGAGTCCATACAATCTCCTCCTCCTGGATCAACCATTTTCTGATATGATTAGACAGAATAATCTGTTCATGCTAGGGCAGAAGGGGATGCCAATTCCGATCTGTTGGCATGCAGCAGAGAGGAATCATGCTGCCACCAATCCTGATGACGATGCTTCCGTAATTACAATCACCTTCCCGGCTTCACAAACCTTCTTGCAACCCCAAAGATTAATGCTTTGGTCAGGAGGCCTTTGTCAAGAGTGCATGCGAGAACAACAGCACCACCAACCACAAGGAACTTTGGAACACCCCTCCCCGCTGGCTTCTTCTTCTGTGATTCTTCGATCTCAGCTGAATCATTATTGTTCTCCAATGATCTCAAGTAATCGGGACTGACCTTGGTGATTATCTGTGCCATGAAGGCAGAACGCGAGAGTGGATCGCCAGCCCTTCTAGCCATCTGGTATGCTCGCAGGCCGGGTTCAATCTTCTTGACACAGCCCCACATTCCCTGGCGCACACCCAACTTTGCAATCTCCCATGGAATACCCATGTCCTCGTAATGGAAGAGCAGCACCTCACATGCAGTCATTTGGTCATCTCTTCTAGACTCCGCTGGGGGGAAAAGAAAAGGTAATCGAATGTCATGTACTATATGGATGAAATCACAACAGCTTGTCATAGTTTTGATTGTGCAAATAGGAGGGGCCTTTCTGCCAGCAAAGTTGAAATGGTTTCCCCATCCTTACAGAGCTGTTCTAGATTGAGATTCTGAGAAACAAAACAAGAACATACACGGAATCAGAACTGTAGCTACCTGCACGAATGCACCAGCTTGAATAGTACAAGTCAACACGTCTAGGTTTATTTCGTCTGGGTATAGAGGAGCACGGTACACCCTGACACAATAAAAAAATGAAGCTCATTCAAGAACAATAGTGACCGCCAAGGGATGAGTTAATAAAATAAATGTCTAACAAGGAACACAAATGCACATTTATGAATAAATAGTGGCCGCCAAGGGATGAGTTAATAAAATAAATGTCTAACAAGGAACACAAATGCACATTTATGAATGCCTGTTGAAACACGTGGGAAAATTAATTCTTAAAAGGGAGATAAAATATAAATTAGTGCATTGGTTGAACAAGCATGAATAACATACATCGCTTTAATCCCACGAGATTTGATTTATCATACGATTAAAGGTTCGTGTCCTAGACGATTCCTCACTAACCGTAGTCGATGTTAATTTACATCGGTGTAAAGTTCAAACATCCTTGATTGACTGTCAAAAGACACCCTTAAACCTTTACAATATCTGTCATGATGCCGAGAGTTGTATCTAAGTCCATCGTCGGATTTAGACTTAGTTCAGATCGGATTGCGGGATTTGTTCCGGGCAGAAGTCAGACTGCTAGACTCGGATATCACCGCACTTAAATTGTTGGGTCGTCGTATGATCGCGACGGATCCATCGGGTTCCATCGTCGTATGTCCGAGAAGGACATTCACGCCCTTAGGCGAAGATATTTGCAATTTTCTCTTAAACGAGAGTACAATTACAATTTTGCCATAAATAAGGGCATAAATGCAATTCTCTCTTAAACGGAGGTATATTCGCAATTCTTCCAAACAATGAAGGACTCAGCATGCAACTCTGAGTAGCTATGCAATTTCAGAAGTCTTCATGCCTTTTCCATAATTTCTCGAACATTTACACAATTTTAAAGAACAGAATAAAACTGTAATTTCTGCAATTCTTGAACAAAATGGGGGATTTTCCCAAATCCAAAGATATTAACACCAAATAGAAACATTTTGGAATATCCCTCATTTCTTCACAGTTTTTGGCCCTCTTCTAATTTCTTTGGGCATATACTTCATAGAAGGGGCGTATTCACAAATGCATTCTTTAACAAAACAATTTACAAATAAACCCTGCTCAGCACTTGCCTCCTCCATGTCTTCAAATCCATGGGCAGCAGCTCCTCCAAAGCCCCAACCTGCTACAACGGGAAAGTTTCAAAGCCAAGCACCCAAAGTTTCACCAATGCCTTTCCTTCTCGGGCAAGGCTTGCTATTTATAGGGGTTTGAGAGGGGAGTGCATTCTGAATTCCCCCCTGGCATCGAAGAATGGAGATTTTCCTCACATTTTCCCCCGGGCATTAGGTGAGGGTGCACCCCTCCTTTGAGGTCCATCCAGGCATTTGAGAGGAAAAGCTGGGTTCTTTTAAACCTCTCCGGGCATTAAAAAGAAAGCCCACTCATTTTCTCTTCTTTTTTTTGCTGGCATCAGGCAAGAGAGGACCTACCATCCCCCCCCCCTCCGGGCATCTGTGTTTGCTGGCGTCGAGCAAGAGAGGACCTACCATCTCCCCCCCTCCGAGCATCTGCACAGCGGAGAGAGAGAGGGAGAGGAAGAGCTCGCCTTCCCTCCGGGCATCATCGCAGGCAACCGACCAAGAAGAAAGAAGAGAAAGGGGGCACCGGGCACAGCCCCCTCCGGACCTCACCGCTCAACGGCGTGAGTTCTAGGCATCACAGCGTAGCAGAGGAAGAAGAGAAAGGAGCCTCGGGCATCCCCCCTCCCCCGGAACAGCCGGCAGCCGACGAGGAGCAGCTCGCCCCTTTCTTGTCATCCCCCTCGTGCATCACCTCACAGCATTCAAAGAGGGCGAGAGGGCTCTCCGGTCATCCTCGCAGGCATCAACGGCCGGACATAAGGGAGAGACCAGCGAGGAGGAGAGCTCGCCGTCTCCCTTCCCTTGCGATCCCTCCGGGCATCGGGGCAGCGCAGCAGGAGAGGGAGAGGGAGCTCGACGTCCCCCTCCCCCCCTCTGGGCACCGTTACGTAGCAAAGAGAGAGGGAAAGGGAGCTCGGCATTTTCCCCCTCCGGGCACACTATGTAGCGGAGAAAGAGGGAGAGGGAGCTCGGTGCATCGTGGGGGAGAAGAGGGAGAGGGAGAGGGAGCTCGACGTCCCCTCCTGGCATCGTGGCAGAGCAGAGGCAGAGAGAGAGGGTGAGCGGCGGCAGACGCAGGCCCCTCCGGGCATCACGAGCTGGCGGCCGTGCAGGGGACCCTCCCCGGGCCTCAGCAAGGCGGGCTTCTTCCCTACACCTTGGGCCTCCGGGTATCACGAGCTGGAGGCCGCACAGGGGTCCTCCCCAGGCATCGGCAAGGCGGGTTTCTTCCTCGCGACCAAGCCCTCCGGGCATTGTGGGAGGCGACCCAAATCTCTCCGGGGATCACCAGAAACATAGGGTGTCCCCTTGGCTGCTGGTCTCTCCTGGCATGTGACAGGCGAGAGAGGAGAAGATGAGATTGAAGGGGACTTGTTCAGGTTAGGCCGGAAAGCAAGAGAGCCCCTAGCATACCCCCAGGCATGGCCGAACGGGGAGAGCCCCTCCGGGCATCAAAATGATAGCAGGATGCCTCTTTGCCGGTCCCTCCGGGCTCTTCCACGTGACAGGGGTCCCATTCGATCCACTCCAGGCATGTGCGAACAGGCGGGTGACTTGCCCCTCCTCCGGGCTTGACTGGGAGCGGGAGACCCCTCCGGGCATCAAGGATCCCCCCACCCTCTTTAAAAAAAAAATTTCAGGGTCCAACAATGCCCAAATAATATATTACTAAAGGCTCAATTGTAATCATCGGGAAATTAGTGGACAGAGTATTCTGGCAAACTGAGAACTGAACATTGCAAAGTAAACTGCGCGATTTTAGGTGATACATGTAGAAAGATATCCAACACAATGTGTACCACAACAATCTAGAAACATCCAGCAGCAAGAATGCATTTCAATGTTGTTAAAGCCAAAAAAAATGATCAATAATAAATAAAAGAATATACATATATATATTTATAGGGGTCGCCCCCTTTTATTCATCCCTTATAGGGGTTTTAGACCTGGATCCACCCCCCTTTGGGGGTTTGCCCCAGGTCCACCCCCAAAGGGAGGTTTGCCCCGGGTCCACTCCCAAAGGGGGGTTTGCCCCGGTTCTAACCCCCTAGGGGGTTATTTCTGGCCTGGGTCCACCCTCTGGATTAAAAGGTTTTTTTTTGGGTTGATTAAGCCTCAAGTGGGTGTTCTACCCCAATTAACCAAAACAAGCTGCAACATCAGCACCAAGTAGGTTTGCAATAGCAGTGCTAAGGAGCTGTAACAGCAGCAACAACCAACAGCTAACAAGTTTGAGCAGCAACAGCAGCCAATGGGGGCAGCAGCAGCAGCTAACAGCAGCTCACAGAGGCAGCAATGGGCAGCCCACAGGAGCAACACCAGCAGCTCAATAGCAGCAGCAACACAAGGGCAGCAGCTCAGTGGCAGCAGCGGCAACAAGTGAAGCAGCAACATAACAGTAGCAACACCCTTGCAAAAGCTGAAAACAAGTGAGCAGAAGTGGTAGCAGCTTACAGAAACAACATTGGCAGCAGCTCATAGAAGCAGCTACGGCAGCAGTAAATGGCAGATCAACCAAATGTAGTACCAAAAAAAAAAGAGAGGGTAAGATAATAATAGTAATATAGCCTAGTTTTACCCCAATATAAGGGGTTTGGACCGGCTCCACCCCCATATGGGGGGTTTGGACCGGATCCTTCCCCATATTGGGGGTTTGGACCGGATCCACCCCCTACATGGGGATTTGCCCCGGTTCCATCCCCCCACATGGGGTTTTGGACCGGTTCCATCCTCCCCGTGTATGTTTTGGCCCGGTTCCATCCCTCCCCATGGGGTTTTGGTCCGGTTCCACCCTCCCCACATGGGGTTTGGCCCGGGTCCATCCTTTCTATGGAGTTTTGGCCCGGGAACAACTCCTCAACCTGGGGGTTTAGTCCTGATCAAGTCCTAAATCCCCTATTTTGCCCCGGATGGAGGGTGAAACCGCCGGTATTCCCTCGGGACTCTATAAATACCCCAATGGGACCCTTATTTGGAAAAGAAGAACGCAGACAGAGAGACAGAGCGCACGGATAGTGTTTGGTGTGTTTTCTTTTGAAGGCCTATCTCCCTGGGTTTTGTGCTTGTGTGGTGATTGTGTTGTACTGTGAGGGTATGCTATAAAGAAGAAACCCCTCTTAACTCATGTGCATCACCAGCCACTATGTGAATTATGCAATCTATATATCTCTTTGGGGAAATGAGAGCATGCCCCCTCGGAATTCTAACCTCATAGGAAGGCCTTTTCGAGTCTTATAATTGTGTAGACACCTGGGATGTGTCCGGAAAATTTGTATAAACCTTGATTGTCTATGAACATCAGGTCATGCCACTCCTTGGAGAGGGATTATAAAAAAAATAAAAAATCCCCGGCGTTGCGCTGATGGACGCGCGAAGCTGGACCCCAACTCATGAGAGCTCAAGAAGGGGAAACAATCTCCCGAGAGTCTTTGGTCAACGGGTCTTCCCCAATGAAGGATTTGCGTCTATTGTCAAGATTATACAAAATTCCCTGTTCAGTCCAGATGTTACCAAAATATCCTTGGTCTGGACAAATTGCATAAATACCCTCAATGACGGGACAATTGCAGAAATACCCCGAAAGGGAAAAAATTACAGAAATACCACCGAAAGTGAAAAATTGCAGTTCTACTTCTAGTTACTGTGTGTTTTGGACAAAACTTAGTCACATGGCGTAGTAAAAAGTAAAGTGTGGTTACCCGATCTAGTGCTAAAATAGAATATCGTGCCATGGCACATGGACTTACAAAACTTCTATGGTTAAAGCTGCTGCTTCAAGATATTGGTCTCGGAGTTGATTTGCCTATAAAATTGTACTGTGATAACCAAGCTACGATTAACATCGCCAACAATCCAGTGTAACATGATCGTATACTAAGCACATTGAGGTAGACCGACACTTCATCCGTGAATGGCTTGATTCTAGGGAGCTTTGCCTTTTGTATGTTCGATCTGTAGATCAAGTTGTTGATGTGTTCACCACGGGTCTTCCTCAAGACAAACTTCTCTCAGCATTGGGCAAGCTGTGCATGTGAAATATCTATGCTCAGCTTGAGGGGGAGTGTTGTGCGAAGTCAGACTGGCCCAATAATGGGTCAGTCCGGTCTGGTTGTCAGTTCATTTTCGCAGGTTCATTACCATACCTAATAAGAGGGATCTGGTTAAGTTATTCATGTCTTTTTCCTTCTTCCCAAACCACCCCAGCAGGTCTTTATGTGTAACAGGGGTAGTTTAGTCCTGGATGTAGTGTTTAAACTAATTTAACAATACTAAAAAAGGGGCTGCAGCCGCCAGCAGTGCTGGATGCAATTCCCTGCAGTTATTCCTCCATCTCCCTTCACCATTCTCATCTTCCCTCTGCTTTTTATCTTCTCTTCTCCATCTTCCCACACAGAACCATGTAAAACCTTAAAAAGAAATCTTCACTATCCATTTAATGCATAAAATGGAATTCCTTTGGAATTTAACTGCTGTATGTATTTCTTGGATATTTACAAAGTCCCCATGGCACATTGCAGAATATTGCTCAAGCAGGAATGTGAAAGTTCATAGGTTGTTGCACATTTGGGGGAGGGGCAGAGAAAAAAACATGATACACCAGCATATTCATAATGTCCACTCCACTTCTTTGCTTCTGGTGAAGCTGGATGTAACTGTGGGAGAGGATACATAGTCAAGATTAATATCAACAAAGTACTGCATTCCTAATGCACCACAAAAACCTCTAGTCAACCTGAGGAATACCATTGACATATCCTCCCAAATGACAGTACCAAAAATTCACTTAAAAATAAAACCCAAGGTCCTAATTCTGCCTGACTAATCTTAAAGAAAGCTTGTTCTTTTTGCTCAAATTTCCAAGTGCACCATAGGAAGCATTGGTGATGTCTATTAAAAGATAGAATGCACAAAACATTATTAGAACATGTAGAAATCTACAAAATACATAACATCATAGCTCAGAACAAAGAGAATTGTGCCACACAGATATCTTGGTTGCACAAGAGGCCTCCACTACATAAAGGGAACCTAACAACATGTTGAATAAATCAATGGGGTAACAAATTAGCTGAGGCGGAACACCTAGAATTCAGTAAGAACCTATGGACGAGTTAATAACACTGTAAAGCATTAGCAATTATCTAATCTCAAGATTTCTTCAGTTGATGATCCTTCGCAAAACAATCACATATAAATATATATTAACTGCATCATACTCAACATGGTTTTACAAAAGAAAAATGGCTTGAAGGGAGATTTCTCCGTGTTATTTGCATTCTTTATCTGCTCCTCCTCCTTTTCTCTTTTACTCCACTTCTCGTTTGGGGGAGGGAGGATTCAAGTAACATATTCAAACATCTCTACAAAGAGAACAGCAAGACTAAAGTTTTTGACACGGACAAATGGGATCACTGGGAGAAGAAATCAAAATTGAAATATTTCATGCTTACCTTGGTGACACAGTAATATGCTCTTCCTGACTCCCAAATTCGACGACCCATAATATACTCCCGATCACTACAAAAGAATGGAAACTGGCAAAGAGATGAAGAACGTAAGCACAAGCACAAGAAAATCAGAAGATAAGATTGTAAAAATGGTAAAACATATTAAAATCTACCTTTCTAACCCAATGAACAATCAGAGTCCCAGTCGTTGTGCATTCCTCCAATGTCTTGTGGTAGATGAGCATGTCATCCCACTTGGCCTTCATGCGGAACTCATCGTCCCAGAAGAAATCCCGAACTGTCTCTGGGGTTGCATCCTCAAAGATTGTTCTACTGCGATACTGTGGAGGACCAACCTAGCAACAGGAAAGCATAGTATAAGAAACCTATTTCCAACCCATCTTTGAAAGTCAAATTTTGCCAACTGCCAACTGAGCACACCAAATCACACCAAATTCCGACACACAAGGAGCCAATCGACCCGAAACCAAATGTGCAACCCGACAGAACTTTGTCACATTCCGACACACAAGAAGGAGCCAATCAACCCAAAAAACCAAATGATCTTCCCACAATGAGAAAGCCAAACTCCAAAACACAGAAAGAAGCCAATCAGCCCAAAAACCAAATGTGAAAGCCACTGAACCAGACTCCGGTGCCAGGCTTACCACCAAACTAGCGGTGGACAAAAGAAGACCCATTTATGAGGCAAGTATTTCCTAGAGCAGCAGTTCAACAAGTGCTGCATACCTCGGGGTCCCTCCGCCAAGCTTGGTAGCTCATGTTCGGCAACGACCTGTCCATCATCTGCTGCCATGCTGGACCCCCGTCCGTCACCTCTACAAGCTGGGACAGGTACTCCAAATCCCTTGCTGTCACAGCCAATCCCCCACCGCCTTCCTCATTCGAGCTGGACTCGATTCACAATTCAGAACCACCAAAAATTAATAAACTTTCAATCCCAATACGTGCACAAAAACCCAAAATCCATCCTTGACATGCCTTCCCCCAACGAAAGAGCGTACCTTGAAGGGAACCCACGATCCACCTCCCCAGCGCGCTCGTCGGAGATCAAAGAAGCAATGCAGCTCGGGAGCTGGGCCTTGAGCGAGTCAAAGCTGGGGAAGCCCAGGACCGACCCCGACCCATCGGACGCTCCCGAGGAAGAGGAAGAGGAAGAAGAAGAACGCGACGGCGAACCTCCCCCGCCCGCTTTCTCCCTATCCCCGCCGACCAGATCGACGGCCCACCTGGGGCGCCACGCCCAGCCAACCAGGAGCCCCACGAGCACGGCCACCCAGAGGGGCCCTGAGAGGAGCGCGAGCTCCGTCGCTACCCCCACCACCGTGGGCTTCCGCAAGGTCTCCAGGAGAGCGTCCAGGAGCAGCGCCATCTCTACCCCACGATTCGATCACATAGATGGGTTCAAGAATCCCCCTTTTCTGCAAAGAAAGGGATCAAAAGAAGAGTAAAACTGTGGAAAGTTGAGACCATGCCACCTTGACACTGCAGCACAGCACAGAGAGAGAGAGAGAGAGAGAGTGATGGCGGGGGGGGGGGGGGGAAGTAGAGGGGGAGGGAGTGGACGAGGTCCGAGAGGATAAGGGATAGGGAGAGAGAGGCGGGGAGGCGCCTGGAGCGTATTCCCACGGCTTCTCCTCCGCCTATAGGGGCCCTTGCCGCTTTCTCAGGCGGATAAAACCCTAGACCAGAACAATGCAAAAAAATATATAAATTATATATATATATTTCATATTTCGTTTAGATATCGACATGCTCTCTTTCATGTTTGGTGTCAGTTTTTTTCATTTTTATTTTTTTATTTTATTTTATTTTATTTATTTTTATTTTGACAAAGTCGCAGACTCGTAATTGTCGCCGCATCCCCCGTCCCAATCACGCTCTAAACTTGGAAGAGGGCAGCTCCCCGGCCCACTGTTGTGTCAGCGCGTCGTGTGATAAGATAACAGTCCGGTTCAAGACCGTCACCGTAAGAGCGGGGGCTGTTTGCTGTTCAGTTTTTATCAGACACAAGTCTGCTGATTCACCTTGTTAGTGGTTGTTTTGTGTGCTCTAAAATGATAAAATATATATATATATATATATATTAAACGTGAAATTATGTGAAAGTATATTCTATGATTTATATTTATATGTGTATTCTTCGTGCATGAATTTAATAATATCTTTGTCCACCCATGTGATAATCTCATATCAAAATATCCATATAATTTTATCCATCTTTTTTCTCTCTCCTTAAAAGATTTTAAGGACTACAAAAAGTGAGAGTAAAGACATATCTGACATTTGATTTACATACGAAGGGTAACGCATGTCAATATGAATGTAAGATAGATTCTCATGTAATTTAATTATTACTAGGGTATGATGCCAAAAAAATCCCATTCTAAAATATTATTCTAGGAACAAATTAGTTAGCATTAACAGCAATTTAATTATTCAAGAATCCCTCACCTTTTATTAACTGTCATCGAAGGACTTCACAGGTTAACACTCAGACCCAATGCGTCAATGTTTTAAATCACTTTAATGCATTATAAAGATCTTAAAGTGTTACATGTTATCATGTTAATAAAGTAAGGTCTTAATGTTAACCCCTCCTAACAGACGCTAGGTCATGGTTTGCCGTCCCGCCCTGACCCAGGCGGGCACCGGGTCGCACGGGTTGGGGGTCGTGGACGGGACGCACTAGACCGCAAGGTCCCGTGCGTCCCGCCACGTACCGCTCCGGTGCGAGGCGGGACCCGGCTCGGTACGGGCGGGTCGAGCGGTTCCCGCATTTAACGGGCCGAAGGGGGAGGCTCTTCCTCCATCCCTCCTACCGGCGAGCGGCGGTGCAGCGGCGGCGGACGGCGATCAGATCGGCGGACGGCGGCTTCGGGCGGCTCAGGGCGGCGATCGGAGGTAGGTGATTTTTTTTTTAAAATGGTGTGCGCATGTGGGGGTGGGGGAGGGGGGCATCCACCTAGCCGGAGGTGGGGGAGGGGGGCGTCTGTCAGCCGGAGGTGGGGGTGGGGGAGGGTGAGGGGGGGGCGTCAGCACTGGCACCGCCGCTGGTGGGGGGGCGGGGAGGGAGGGAGGGGCGTGGGCACCGTGACAGGGGGAGGGGGGGGCGTCTGCCACCGCGGGGGTGGGGGACGGTGAGGGGGGGGGGGGGGGCCTCTGCACTGGCACCGCTGCCGGATGTGGCCGCGGGGAGGGAGGTGGGGGAGGGTGAGAGGGGGAGGGGGGGCATCGCGTGGGCACCGTGAGAGGAGGAGGGGGGGCACCGCCGCCGGTGGGGGGGGCGGGGAGGGTGAGGAGGGGGGGGCGTGGGCACCGTGAGAGGGGGAGGGGAGGGGGAGGGGGGGGCACCGCCGCCTGTGGGGGGGCGGGGAGGGTGAGGAGGGGGGGGCATGGGCACCGTGAGAGGGGCCGCCGGTGGGGGGGCGGGGAGGGTGAGGAGGGGGGCGTGGGCACCGTGAGAGGGGGAGGGGAGGGGGAGGGGGGGGCACCGCCGCCGGTGGGGGGGCGGGGAGGGTGAGGAGGGGGGCGTGGGCACCGTGAGAGGGGCCACCGGAGGGGGGGCGTCTGCACCGCCGGAGGGGGGGGGCGTCTGCACCGCCGCCGCCACCTCCGGTGGGGTGCGGGGAGGGTGAGGGGTGGAGGGGGGGGGGGGTTTTAATTTTTTTTTTAATTCAAAAATATAGGAAAATATTTTATTATACTATTTAATATTATTATTAATGTATTATTTAATTCATGTTATACAAATAATATAATTTTTGTTTAATTTATGTTGTATAAATATCATTTTGATGATGTATTATTTAATTCATTTTGTAGAATTAATATAAATAATATTTAATTAATGTTGTAGAAATAAATTTATTTTTTGATGTGTTATTTAATTCATGTTTAAATATTAGATTTAATTTAAATGTAATATTAAATATTAAATTGAGTATTGCATGTTGTAGAAATACTGATATTAATATCATTATTAGTTGTAGATGTAAAATATTTTTAAATGCATAATGTATATTAGTTAATTTAATTGTATAATGTAATTTAATTTAATGTAAATATAAATTTAGTGTTGAATATTTTATAAATAATTTTAAAGTTAATTTATATGTATAATGTAAATTATTTAGAGATGTTTATAATTTATATGTGTCATGTAATTTAATTAGAGATGTAATTTTAAATATCTAATTAGTGATAAATAATTTTAAAGTTAATGTATATGTATTAATTATAAATATTAACCTTATATGTATGTTATAGAAATAATGATATTATTTTGAACTAAATTATATTAAGATGTATTAAATATTGAATTTCGTCTTGCATGGTACGCAAATAATGAAATTATGTTCATTGTTAGTTGTATATGGGAAATAATATATTTTCATAATTTGAATTTCTTAATTTTAGGAGATAGCACTATATGGCTCCTAAGGAACGAACAAATGATATTGGGTGGTCACACGGAGTTTTGTTGGATGGCAACCGTAGGTGTTGGCGTTGTAACTATTGTAAAATAGAACACCGGGGAGGAGGGGTGTCTCGGTTGAAGAAGCATTTGGCAGGAGGAGCCGGGACAGGATACTCTGAGATTGCTGGGTGTACCCATGTGCCTAGAGATGTGAAACTTGCAATGGCTAGGCACCTGCGGGAAAAGAGAGCTGAGATGTAAGAAAAGGAAAAAAAGAAAAAAAGGGATCAAGCGGCAGTGAGCGGAATAGCAAGCGGCAGCAACGAGGAGGAATGTGCATGGACACCCAGTGACGAAGACGAACAAGCACGTACTGAGCAGGCTAATGTGTATGTCACTGTGAACGATCCATACGAAGCCGAGTTTCGTGAGGCAATACGTCAGAGCAGGGAAGAGTCAAGACATCCCGAGGAGACGAGAGTCCGTAGTCGCGAGGCGGCGAGGACCGGAGCATCAGGGAGTGGTGGTTCATCTACGACTCGACAACCACGAGGCATAAGGAGTTTATTGACTGGTGACTGTAGACACGCCATTTCTGACGTTACGGTGAGAAAATTTCATGTTATACCGTGATGCCTCAAAGTGACTTACGCTTTCTTCTTATTTGAGAAATTTCCATAATTTTGGTTAGATTATATTTATTTGAGAGAGAGAGAAATTAATATAATGCATATGTATATATATATAATTATATTAGTTTTCTTTAATAATTTTATCTTCATATAAATATATATGTATATATATATATCAGGTGGTTATTATATATGTAAATTAAGCAAACATATATATATACGTTAAAATGTAAAAAAATAGAATAACCATTAAAAATGCAAAAAAAGAAGAAACAAACAAAGTAAAAAATAAACAAACAAAAAATATATATATATAAAAAGAAGAAACAAATAAAATAAAATAAAATAAATAAAACACAACAAAAAATATAATAATATATTTACTATTATTACTATCTCATCCACATGCACACACTCTCCCCCGCCTTCTCCGTCTCTTTCTTTCCCTCTCACTTCACTACACACACTCTCCCCCACCTTCTCTGTCTCTTTCTTTCCCTCTCATCTCACTGCACACACCCCCTCCCCTACGGCACACACACACCACTGCACATACCCTCCAACCCACGGCACCTCACCCCTCTTCCCCACGTCACACACACACCATCCCGATCCTCTTCCTTCGGGGGACTACTCTCCATCACCTACCAACCCAAGGCTAACCCTCTCTCTCAACCTTCCTCTGCTAAACACACACGGACCACTCTCTCAACCCACATACAGCCGTAGCCACCCTCCACCATCTCCCTCTCTCTCTCAAGCTCACTGCACCCGACACCACCGTCCATCCCCCATCGCCCACGCAGGAGCACCCCTCCACCTCGCCATCGGCCGCGACCATTCCACCTCCATCGCGCCCCACGTCCTCGCCGGAGTCCCCCCTTCCACCTCGGCCGTCACCACCGCGAACACTGCCACCAACGTCCCCTTCTGCATGCAAGCGCGACCACCCCGGCCGTCGCCCGTCGCCGTCCGCGAGCCAGCCACCATCTGTTGCCACTGTCGTCGCCGTCAACCACCGTCGGACGCGAGCTCCCCACACAGTGAAACTCCCCGATGCTGCTGCCAGACGCCGACGATGCCACCCCCACGCCCATCCGAGGACCCCCACAGGACTGCCGCTGCCGTCCGAGGATCCCCATGCCGCTGCCGCCCTCACCGTGAGGCTACCCCCGTCGAGCCTGCGCACACCGTACGCCCCGGGAAGCACCGCCTGCAGCCCGCCCACGTCGCCCACGCCACCGCGAGGACCTCCCCTCTTTCTCTCCCTCTCTCCTTTTCT
This sequence comes from Amorphophallus konjac, assembly GCA_022559845.1. Lineage (NCBI taxonomy): Eukaryota > Viridiplantae > Streptophyta > Magnoliopsida > Alismatales > Araceae > Amorphophallus > Amorphophallus konjac. Next base: position 136,506 of record JAHNEJ010002303.1, on the reverse strand, counting down.
CTCCTGCCGCCGGTCTCCCGGGCGAGCTCCCCGCCGCGGTCCCCTTTTCTCTCCCCCTCTCTTCCCTTTCTCCCCCTCCGTCTTCCTCCTCCTCCCTCTGCCGTTCTCTTCCCCTCTCTCTTCCTCCACCTCCTGCCGCGGTTCTCTCTCTCTCTCTCCCTCTCTCTTTCTCTCTCTCTCACGCTCTCCCTCTCTCTCACACTCTCCCTCCTCCCGTCTCTCTCTCTCTCCCTCTCTCTTTCTCTATCCCTCTCACCCTCTCTCTCTCCCTCTCTCGCAGCATCCTGCCGCGATCTCTCTCTCTCCCTTTCTCTTCTTCTCTCTATTCTCTCTCTCTCTCTCTCTCTCTCTCTCTCTCTCTCTCTCTCTCTCTCTCTCTCTCATTCTCCCCCCCTCTCTCTCTCTTTCTCGATCTCTCTCTCACTCTTTCTTTGTTTGATTTTTTTATTATTTATTCCTCTTCCTCCCTCTCTCTCGATCTCCCTCTTTCTCACCCTTTTTTATTTTATTTTATTTTATTTAATCCCCTTCCCCTCTTTCTTTTTCTATCCCTCTCTCTGCTTCTCACCCTTTCTCCCCCTTCCACCGTCTCTCTCCCTCTTGATCTCTCCCTCACCCTTTTTTACTTTTTATTTATTTATTTCTTCCTCTTCCTCTCCCTCTCTCTTTCCCCTCCCCCACTCGATCTCTCTCCCTTTTTATTTCTTTTTTTTTGTTCTCTCTTTCTCTCATAGATGTAAATACATATATGTATGTTATTTTTATTCTATTTTTTTTATCATTTCCACACTCTTTTCCTCCGGAATAAAAAAAATATTAAAAAAAGGAAGGAGTTCTCCCTCTCTCTCCCTATCTCCCTCTCATACATGTTACCATATTCTCATTTCTATTATTCTTAGTATCTGTCTTCTTTAATTTGTGTTATTGTTATTGTCTCGTGTGTGCATGTGTCTGTGAGGGCGTATATGAGTATATGTGAAGCGAAAAGAAAGATTCCAATCCGGTCTTTTGTAGCTCGTGAAATGAAGGAAGGTCGCTTTGCAGCGCCGCGCGTTCGTTCCGTCCTCATCCTGCTGAGGAAGCCCGTCACCGGCACCTCCTAATAAGCTCTTCTCACCCTTTTTTTACTTTCATTCAGTCTATTAGTCCTTTGCATGCATCATACATCATCTGTGCCATACCTTTCTCCTCGAGAAGGCCTGGCTTGTGAATATCTTTGCATTTGTCCCATTGTCATTTTATCCATCACCCTTTGGTCCAAAAGGGGTTTCAGAAACAACACCAACCAGGTGCGTCATCATTTATGATTTCGTCGTTGCTTAGCATATGAGATTGATGCTACACTATCTCTGTTCTGACTTTGTTGCTCTTCCCTCGTATGATCTTTTGCAAGGGTAATCCAAAGGAAGAGGAGGAGGAGCTTACGGAATCCCCTACTCCAAAGATGAAAATCAATCGCTCCCCCCTATTATAAGGTACTCGATCGTCACCTTTCCTGTTTCCATCTTCTTCGCTCTCCGACTTTCATTAGTTGTTATTGAGCTTTTGCCCCTCTCCCTCTCTATTTGCTTTCTAAACAACAAACAAAAAAGAATCTTTCACTCAATGTATTTTCTTAGCAATCTTTAATATCTGTATTATTCTACTTTATACCCCACTATATCTCTTTATTTTCTTATATCTTGATTCTTCTCATCATTTTCTCCCACCTCTTTAAAAGACATAAAAGAACAAAAAATCAATAAACGCAACAAAAACGAAAACCAAAAACAAAAACGAAAAATTAAAACAAACCAAAAGAAAGAATAACAAAATCGGGGTAACCAAGGAAGGCCCTCTTCGTCCGCCGGCCGAAAGAAGAGGAAGAGAGGACCCGCACTGCTCCCGCTCCGACGGCAAACGCGATCAGAACACTTCCTGTGGGGTTCTCAGCCCCTGGCGATCACATTTCCCCTCCCCATTTCTTTTCTGTTCAAACCCTGTTGACGGAACCAGTTCCTCGCGGTGGTTTTCTTTTTCTGTCCTTTTGTTCAAACCCCGATCAAGGAATCCGTTCCTCGCAGTGGTTTTATCTAACTGGTGCGGTGGGTCACCTCCCGCGACCATTTCTATTCCAGTAATTTAATTTCTGCACTCTAACATCCTAACCCCTAATTGTTTAATTTTAGCATTCCCCTATCACCGCCTTAAAACCCCGCGGAGAGTCACATCTCGCGGTGGTTTATTTAATCCCCTTTTCATTTGTTCTAACCCCGATTAAGGAATCCGTTCCTCGCGGTGGTTCTATTTTTGTCCTTTTGTTCTAACCCCGATCAAGGAACTCGTTCCTCGCGGTGGTTCTATTTTTCTGTCCTTTCGTTCTAACCCCGATCAAGGAACCCGTTCCTCATGGTGGTTTTATTTTTATGTCCTTTCGTTCCAACCCCGATCAAGGAACCCGTTCCTCGCGGTGGTTTCATTTCCTGTACTTTCGTTCCAACCCTGATCAAGGAATTCGTTCCTCGCGGTGGTTTCATTTTCTGTCCTTTCGTTCCAACCCCGATCAAAGAACCCGTTCCTCGCGGTGGTTTCATTTCATGTACTTTCGTTCCAACCCCGATCAAGGAACTCGTTCCTCGCGGCGGTTTTTACTTTCTGTATTTTGTTCGAACCCCGTTGACGGAACCAGTTCCTCGCGGTAGTTTTTATCTAATTGGTGCGGTGGGTCACCTCCCGCGACCATTTACATTTCAGTAATTTAATTTCTGCACTCTAACATCCTAACCCCTAACCGTTCAATTTCAGCATTCCCCTATCACCGCCTTAAAACCCCGCGGAGAGTGACATCTCGCGGCGGTTTACTTGATCCCTTTTTCATTTCTTGTTATATATATTTATATTATAATAAAAATCTCGCAAAGGTCAATGTCTCGCGGTGGTATGTATATATACTCATATTTATTATCTATATTACAATAAAAATCCCGTAAGGCCAATGTCTCGCGGTGGTTTCTACATACATGTTCATCACTGCTGATATTACTATATTGCTGTTAAAACCCTGCAAAGACTAATGTCCTGCGATGGTATGCCTTTGCTCATATTGTTCTTATAATTGTCTGAGGAGTGATAAATCATTACAAATTCTGAGTCTACATATCTCTCAATTTTCATTACGTGGGTTCTCAGACTCCTCGGTATATGAAAAGCTACTCGCGGAACGGTAGGTCACGCTTACCGGGAAGGGGTCAGTTTGCGCGAGAGGGTCTTCGGGCCCCTATCTCCGCCACGTACAGGAGTCTGGTAAGTCTAGATCTTCAGTGTCACCGCTGTTGTCTCATCTGTAGGTCTAGCATCTCGCTCACCATTCGTCTCCCTCTTTCACCCTGTGATCTTCCTCGTACTACCTTGTAATCCTTCCTCTCGTCCCGTTTCCTCCTTCTCTCCCCTCGTCACGTTTCTCTCTTTCTCTCTCTCTAACCGTTTCTGAACGTTCACTTGGAGTCTGATCCCGTCTATGTCTTCAGTGTAATCCTTCCTCTCTCATCGCCTTCCCTCGTCGTCGTCCCGTTATCTCTCCCTTCTCTCCTTTTTGGGCACGATCCCGTCGTCCACATCTCTTGGCGATCACGGTGGGACCACTTTTGTTTTCTCTGGTTACCCGAATATCGTCGGCACCCACGTGTGCCCTTCACTCGGCACCCATGTGTGCCCTCCTGATTGCGCCCGCGTGCGCTACGTTCGTGCTCCCAGCAGCACTCCCTCCACTCGGCACCCACGTGTGCCCCTCCTGATTGCGCCCGCGTGCGCTACGTTCGTGCTCCCAGCAGCACTCCCTCCACTCGGCACCCACGTGTGCCCCTCCTGATTGCGCCCGCGTGCGCTACATTCATGCTCTCAGTAGCATTCTCTCCATTCGGCACCCACATGTGTCCCTCCACTCGGCACCCACGTGTGCCCCTCCACTCGGCACCCACGTGTGCCCCTCCTGATTGCGCCCGCGTGCGCTACATTTGTGCTCTCAGTAGCACTCTCTCCATTCGGCACCCACGTGTGCCCCTCCCGATTGCACCCGCGTGCGCTACATTCGTGCTTCCAATAGCACTCCCTCCACTCGGCACCCACGTGTGCCCCTCCCGATTGCCCCCGCGTGCGTTACATTCATGCTCTCAATAGCACTCCATCCACTTAGCACCGACGTGCCCCTCCTGATTGCGCCCGCGTGCGCTATATTCGTATTCCTGCTATCACTTTTGGCATTCCAATTTCATCCCTCGTGCACTGCGTGCATTACTCCAGAGTCCCCTTGAAGTCTGAAGAGATTCGTATCATTGCAGAAAAGGAGTGTTGTGATGTTTGTTTAATTTCTTTTATTGTATATATTTGTTGTTTGTTTATATATCTCCTGTTAAATTCAGCACTGCATTGCATATCATCTCCCTTTTATTTTTATTTCTTTTGTTCCATCTTTTTAGGGATCACCCTTTCCTGGTGAAGGAAGGACTCTCCGTCGGGAATTCCTCTCGACGGACTAGGATCTCCTTCATTGGGACCTCCGTAAGTCCCCGACATCGAATGATTCGCTCTTCGTTCACTGGGTTGGTTGTACCACTGAAGTTCCCTGGAGATAGTCAACCCATTCGTGGTGAGTCGAGTGTCCTTAGATCACACGGCGGAAGTCAATATTGCAACTAAGGTCCCTCCTGTAGTGTGAACATTAGATTAGGAAACAAGAAAAAAAAAGAGAAAATAAAAGAAAGCAAAAAAAGGGCGTTAAACATCAACTTGTCTGTTAATCTTTGCTATTGGTTTGAGTGTGTATGTTATTACGTTCCGGTAAAATCTCGCGTTCCGAAAAAGATCAAGAAATGTCCGGAGACGGTCAGAATCCGACCCCGGGTCACCAGGGGACACATGTCCCTGCTGAGGATGCAGGTTCCTCCCGTGAGCCCTCATATGAGGTGCGAACCACCGTCGGGGAAGCATCCCCACCGCAAGATATTTCCTCCCTGCTAGGTGTTCTCGCGAACACACAGCTCAATCCCGATCAGGTCCGAGCCTTTCAGGCCATCCTGAAAGGGAAGTCTGTTGATTCTACTCCTCAAAACCCAACACCAGTTGCTCTCCATACTCAAGAGCCTGCACATGCAATCCCTTCCTCATTCCCTCTCGTGCAGACAACTCTGCAACCTCCTTCTTTCCAATTACCTCCCCAGTCTCAAGTTCCACCAACTCCTCATACAACATTTCAGTCAATTCCATTTACTGATATGCCACAACGTCTGCAACCTCCCTCTTTCCAATTACCTCCCCAGTCTCAGGTTCCACCAATTCCTCATACCACATTTCAGTCAGTTCCGTTTACTGACATGCCATAACGTCCCATTCATCCGGAATTCCCTTCTCAGGCTTCCGCAATGCCGCAGTGGCCACCACAACTTGCTCCTCACGATGAGGTCACTCAATCTCTCCTTCATAGGTTGAACAAGATGGATGAACAATTTCGAGATTTCAAGAAGATTGTGGATGTCAAATCCGCGCCTGAGATCTCTTTACCAATCCTTCCTATATTCCGTCTCCCTCCTTCTGAAATGCCAACGTACCAACGGTACACCGGCATAGGCAACCCCTTCATTCATCTAAAGGACTTTATGTATGAGTCCTCGTTCTGGAAAAACAATCAAAGATCCATGGAATATCTCTTCAGGAGATCATTGGATGGCCCCGCCTTGGAATGGTTCTATTCCTTAGAGCCGAGTGAGGCTGAGAACTTCGACGTAGTGCAACGGAAATTCCTACAGAAATATCGGGATAGGGTCGGTCCCTCCCTTTCTATTACCGACCTAGTGGCCGAGAAAATGAAGTCGGATGAAGAGTTCGTCCAATTTGCTGATAGATGGAGATCCTTAGCAGAGAAAGTGAGAGATCCCATTTCGGAATTGGAACAAGTGAAGATGATCGTGTCTAATGCCACTCCGCAATTCAGACACGTTCTGGCAATGAACAAGCTCACCACTATGGAGGAACTGTATGAAAGGGCTCGATATGTCCAAACACAGCTGAAAGATTCTCCCCTCATGCATATGTTTGAGCCACCAAAGCCAAAGGTGTTTAGGAAGCCAAGCACGGGTGCCCAAGGTGGAGTGACAGAAGGGGTTGTAACGAATGAGCAGGTGAGTGCGGTTGGCAATCCCAACCGGTAAGCCAACCCGAGGCCTCAACAATCTCCCCAATTCCCCCTTCATCAGGACCAACAGGGTCAGCAACCATATCCTCCTCCCCCACAAAACAATCTCCTTCAGAATAATATGCCTCTACCCTTCCATCTTCAACAACAACAACAGCGACCTCCTCAATATAATCAGGTTCCACCACCCGGGGATTATGGCCCCCAACAATAAAGGAGGCCGATTGGCCCTAGGAGAGCTCACTACCCACCTTTGCCGGAATCGTTGCCGGACATCTTTAATGCTCTCATGGCTGCTAATGTACTCATCTTGCCTAAGGAAAGAGCCATATGGCCCACGAACGTTGACACTTCTAGATACTGTGTCTTCCATAGACAACCAGGCCATACAGTGGAAAACTGTTTCCATTTCAGAGATTATATCTATGATATGAATGATGAACATCAAATAGATTGGGATGAAATGAGGCGATACATCGCCATGATGAAGGCCAGGCGACCTCCTCCTAGACAACAGCAACAGCAGCAGCAACAACAACAGCAACAACCACAGCAGCAACAACAACAACAACAGCCTCAGCAGGCACCACAGCAACAGCTAAACATGGGCATCCTCCAAAATCCACTACCGGCGCACCAGCAACCCAACCACCAAGTCAACCCCATTTCTTCCTTCTCAGAAGTTGGAAGAGGGCAAGATTGGCATATGGAAGGCAGCTCTATCCTTGTCGCCAATCATGTTCCAAACCAACCTCCATGCCTTATCCGTCCCGCACCTGTCCATTCTCGACCCATAGCACCACCTGCAACAATGCCTCATCCATTTCCACTGCCATCACGACCTCTCATCCGTATCCCTACCGTTAGCCTTCCACTGAATCCTCAGCAAATATCATCCACCTCCACTATAACCCCTTTACCCTCGAACCCTCTCATCACCCACTACCCATCAGGGGCCCCATCAACATCTACTATGCCTCCACCTTCCAAACCCCTAATCATCCACCGTCCATCTGAGACCTCATCCACTCCCACCATACCTCCACCTAACAAACCACTCATCAGAGCCCCTACACCTTCCATTGCCCCTGCTTCGTCAATTGTTCCTCTACCAATACCCCTGGAGCCACTGCTAAATCCCATACCTAATCCCATAAAGGTACCACCGAACCCGCAAGCCATGGTGCTCCGTAGTGGAAGGATGTTCCATCGGATTTTTTCCCAAAACAGTCAGGTCCCCGAGCAGTCTCAGCCAGAGAAAGACATTGAAGAGCAGCCAGAGGAGTCTATCCCCGGGACACAATATGACCTGTTAAAACACTTGGATAAAACACCAGCTCGGATATCCATTCTCGAGCTAATCAAGAGGTCAAAAACCCACCAGGACGCCTTGATGGAGTATCTTCAGAAGGTTGTGGTAAATGAGGATTTCCCAGTGGAGAAGATATCATCGGTATTGACGCCGACTGATACACAACCGGCTATCATATTTCACCACCATGAGCTTGCCCCCAAGGAGGCCCGAAAATATGCTTTGTGTATTGCAGTAAAGATCAATGGGGCGTCTATAGACCCATGTTTGGTGGATACTGGTGCGTCTATAAACGTGATCTCCATAAGCACTCTCCAATTATGTGGGGTTGACACGGAACAGATAAGGCCTTCATCAATCACGGTTACGGCCTATGATAATAGCAAAAAGCCACCAATGGGGATGGTCATCTTGAATGTAGAATTGGGCCCTGCATCAGTCTTTACGGAATTCCATATCCTTGATATAGATCCCACATTCAAGGCCATACTAGGCCGCCCTTACATTGAAATTATGAATGATGTGCCTTCCACCAATCATCAGTGCTTAAAGTTTCCATACAAGGCTTGGATTATCAAGGTAAATAGCATGCCCGTCTTTTCCACAGTGGATGCTATTAACACCTCTTTGCCTTCTGTTTGGCCGACTCACCGGCCAATCCTTTCACTGCTAGATGTGTGTGACCCTCGTTGCGCCCCTTTAACACAAAAGCCGTTTCAGGCATCAAAGTCATGTCACCCTTCCCATGCTGATGGGAGATCATGAGAAATATTGGTTACCAACAGGGCAAAGGCTTGGGTGCACAGTCACAAGGGAGACTGAGACTGCCAAACGAGACAAGGCTAACCCTCAGAGCCGGCCTAGGCTTTGAAGGGCCACTTGAAGCATATGAGGAACCTCTTACATGGATCTTGAACTCTCATTTCAGAAAGGGTCCGGTTATACAGTTAGGAGATCACCCGCAAGAGTCACATGGGAAATCGCAGATTGCCTATTTAGCTGAAAGTTACTCGAGAGCTACAAAGAAGGGGAAGCACGGTGACCCGGATTGTGAGTGGAACAAGTGGTTTGATATACATGATATTTCCATTACGCTACAGCAGATGTTCTTGCCTCCGGACTTAGAGGGGTCACTTTTGATCTCCGAGATGCCATAAGATGTCGTTGACATTGCCGAAATTCCAAGCTTTCCTCGCCAAGAGGACGTTGCCACTGACGAATCGCTTTCCGTCATTCTATCTAATCATTCTCCTCAGCCGTTGTTGTTGACTCTTTCCTGGACCAGACGTTTGTCTGATGATGTTCCCAGGTCACCTTCTCTGCTCACATTCTTGCACGGGTTTCTCAGCCCGTGCCGAATTTTCAACCATGATCTACTCAATGAGCCCCACAACCCCTTAGCTATAGTCCCCTCCTCTCATTCCCTAAGTTCGTTCAATTATTTTGTAATTGAAAATGAAAATGAAAAAAAAAACGTCAATTTTCAAACTCCTCAACAGTGCATTTCCTTTGAGGAGACCTCCTACATCTCTCACGAGTGTGCCCCGACTTACGGGCCACTTATTCGAGGTCCCTTGAGCGACCTTCTTTACCCCTCCACTGAGGGGTCTTTCCCTGTACATTCTTCAACTTCTTCTTCGTCTGTAGAACAAGTCGGTAAGGTTAGGAATAATGAGTCAAGGGTAGTACCTAGAAGAAAATCTAAGGGCAGGGAAATTCCTCATCGATTTCTTCTAGATTTAGCCAATAGGTGCCAGGCATGCCTAGCTATTCCTCAGCTGCTAGAAAATCCCATCCATCTGTCGGAGTTAGAATGTGAGGATGATTGCACAATTGATAAGGGATACGGAGTTTATGAGCTCACCGATGAAAAATATCCTATTGAAAAGGGGGATGAAGATTATGAGGACGCGGATGACGCATATGCTAGCGGAATGAGGAGGTTTGACGAACCATCAGCCGCTATAGAAGAACCCACCAAAGAAATCAACCTGGGGACCGAGGAAGACCCTAGAATCATCCTCATAAGTGACAATTTGTCACCATCTGAAGAAGAGGCATTGATCAAGGTTCTAAAGGAGTATAGGGACACGTTCGCATGGAGCTACGAGGATATGCCAGGATTGGATTCTACCCTGGTCGAACATCGCCTAACGCTAAAACCAGGGTCCGTCTCGGTAAAGCAAAGGTTAAGACGTTTCCACCCCCAGATGGCTTTAAAAATGAAGGAAGAGGTCGATAAGCTCCATAAAGCCAGATTTATTAGAGTCGTCCTATATCCTCAATGGGTGGCAAACATTGTCCCGGTCATAAAAAAAGATGGAAATGTGAGAATCTGTATCGATTTCCGGGACCTTAACCGTGCGTGTCCAAAAGATGATTTCCCCTTGCCTCACATCGACGTGTTGGTTGATAACACTGCTGGCTATGAAACTCTCTCATTTATGGATGGATTTTCGGGGTATAATCAGATCCGTTTGGCAGAAGAGGATCAGGATAAAACATCATTCACCACACCTTGGGGAACTTATTGCTATTTGGTCATGCCATTTGGTTTGAAAAATGCTGGAGCTACTTATCAAAGGGCTATGATGGCAATATTTCATGACATGATGCATGTGTATTTAGAGGTGTATGTGGATGATTTACTGGTGAAATCTAGGACTAGGGCAGAACACTCGAGAGTTCTAGTGAAGGTGCTGCAAAGATCAAGGGAGTTCAATTTGAAAATGAATCCAAAAAAGTGCGTATTCGGTGTCTCGTCGGGCAAATTGCTTGGTTTTATTATGAGTAAGAGGGGTATTGAAATAGATCCTAACAAAGCTAAAGCAATTAGGGAAATGTCACCTCCGAGGAATCTGAGAGAAGTTCGAGGGTTAATCAGAAGGTTACAATTCATTCGTCGGTTTGTGTCCCAGCACTCGCAAAGGTGCAAACCTTTCTACGAGTTGACTAAGTCAGGAGTAGAATTCCTTTGGAATTTTAAATGTCAAAAAGCTTTTGAAGGATTGAAAGAATATCTGGCCAATCCACCAGTCCTAATTCCACCCACGCCAGGTAAACCTTTAATCCTTTACACCTCAGTCCTGGACGACTCCGTGGGAGCTATCCTAGCACAAGCCGACGAAGCGGGCAAGGAAAGGGCGACCTATTACTTGTCCAAACTCCTCAACCCCTGTGAGCAGAAGTACACGGCTATGGAGAAAACTTGTGCCGCCCTTGTCTGGGTAGTGCAGAAGTTGAAACACTACTTACTAGCTCATGAAGTCCATCTGATTGCCCGAATGAACCCTATCAAGTTCCTTCTAGAAAAATCTGTCCTTACGGATAGATTAGCACGCTGGCAAAGCTTTCTTTCTCAGTTTGACATCACCTACATTCAGCAAAAGGTGATTAAGGGGTATGCCATAGCTGAGCATCTCGCTCACCATCCTCTTCCCAAATTCAATCATGTGCAGTCAGAGTTTCCAGATAAGGAACTAATGTCCATCAACCAATCAGATGATTGCATGTGGACGTTACATTTTGATGGAGCTTTGAATTCCCAAGGGAAAGGAATCGGCATTGCCCTCTTATCGCCTGAAGGCCTTACATTTCCACTGGCGTACCAGCTCAAATTCCCCGTTACCAACAATATAGCTGAATATGAAACTCTTCTAGCTGGCCTGGAACTCGCTCATTCTTTTCGTATCACCGAATTACGAGTCGTAGGTGATAGTCAACTCATTCTTCGCCAGGTGCTCACCAAATATCGCACTCGCGATCCCAAGCTCAAGCCATATCAAGAACTCACTGCTGCCTTGTGGGAATGGTTTTTTTATTCTTTGTTTATAATAATTATTTATTTTATTTATTGGTTTATTGGTTGGTTTATTAGGCGTGCCAGTCACCGGAGTGACAATTTATTATGCGCCCAGTCTGACTCAGTCAGTCGATTGTGAAGTCCGTGTCGGGACCGGAAGTCCGTCATACCATAAAGGCTATGACGTTAATTACGCCCTTCCAAAGAAAGACAACCCTTGATTAATCGCCAAAGTAGAAGGATCCCAGGGGCAAAACCAATGTGATAGGTATGCTCATTCATTTGCATGATAGAAGATGCATGCGATTATGCAAAACGAGATATGACATTAACATACGGAATAAATTCGGCAGCATATCCCCTTGTCTTGGTCTGTGCCAAGTGGGAATATAGGACATCCACCGACGGAGTGCCGAGATGGAAGCCAAAAGAAAGATGGGCGTAGCCCGAGATCCAAGAGGATCTAGATGCAACGGGACGATGTCCATTATCATGGTACTTATTGATACCCCCTTAAGAAACTATTGGAGGACATGCAGTGGCAGAACTCCAAGAGTCAGCAGGGTTAGAAGAAAACATCGCGGTCAAACGGTGTAATGTGGGTGAATTTTGGCAGCATGTCCCCTTATCTTGGATTATGCCAAGAAGAGATAGGCCATCACCCACGGGATGCCGGGATGAGGGCCGAAAGAGAAGGGCACCAGGCCCGGGGACACTGCTTGCATTCATAGCATCAATTGATGTTTCCTTGGAATCCATCAGAGCACATGTAGTGACAGAGCTCTTTGGGTCCATAGGGTTACAGAGGAATCCGGATCGGAACTGAATAATGTGGGGGAAGTCCTCCCCATTACTGTATCTCTTCAGGGTATACGCAATGGTCTCTGAACATCCCTCATACAGATATGTGGAAAGATCAAAGGGTAGAATGAAGAGCTGATGGAGGTTCTTGGCACGATTGTTGCATAAAAGGGGGGGTTCCCGGCGCCAGGGGGGTTCTCGGCGCGAAAGTCACCGCGCCGGGAACTATTCATGGCGCCGGGAGGCTTCCGGGCCAGAAAGGTTACATTGAGAAGGTTTCTCGACACGATTGTTGCATAAAAGGGGGGTTCCCGGCGCCAGGGGGTTCTCGGTGCGAAAGTCACCGCGCCGGGAACTATTCATGGCACCAGGAGGCTTCCGGGCCAGAAAGGTTACATTGAGAAGGTTTCTCGGTCAGTCAAGCAGAGAGAAAGGTGGTTGTCGGCGTGCCCAACTCTCGGCGCGCGAAGTGCCGCGCCGGGGGCTATTTGGTGCGCCGGGAAGGTCTTGTGCCGAGAGGGTTTCATGGTTCAAGGGTCTCAGGGTTTTACGGAGCTCTGTTCTAGATGTTTCTGGGATTTTGGCTCAGATTGAGACAGGATTTGGGGTGCGAGAGGGAACTGTATCAAGGTTTTTGGCTGGAAGAATACCAGGGGATTATTGGGAGACAAGGTCCGTAGGGAGATTGAGACCATCATCTGTTCAAAGCGCCCTGCAGATATGTCTTTATTTGCTGCCGGCCGTCTAGGAAGTTCAAGAGATGACTGTCTCTGATCCCCTGGACGAACCTAATGGCATCGAGGAAACAAGCCGAAGATAAAAGGGGTCACGAAGCCCACGGCACTGGAACTCTTCGGAAACTCTAGATCCCAATCACCCATGGATTAGAATGAGGGACCCAGAAGTTTTGCTTCAGGAGCAGAAACAACGGGGAGCAGAGCAGAACGACCAATGCGCACGCCCAAAACTCACGCTTCCAAACGAGCATACGTAAAAGAGATGTACAGAGAATGAAGATCGAATGTATTTGACATTGAAAACAAGGGGAAGACCCTGCTCGTTCATAGATACATATACAGTCGATTACATCACCCACCTATGTCCAATCATAAGAAACAGAGGGACCAACAACATTCCTCAAAGGAAAGAAAGATGAAGGCGAAATACAGAAGACGCACATCAGAGAAATGAAAAGCAAGAAAAAGAAACAGAAGACGGGGGAGGGCGGAGCATTGACTCCTCTCCCTCCCCTTTTAGCAGACCTTCTCCTTCTTCTCTCGATCTTTCAGCAGCCGCCGGTTTCCTGGAGCTGGGTGTGGACTTCTCTCTTCCTTTCTTTTGTTTCAGGCTATCTTCTCTTCTGTTGACGCTTCTCCTTTATCATTCTCTCTATCTCCTCTCTTTTTTTTTTGTTGTGAGATAAAAAGGGGGGGGGGTTTATAGCCCTTTTCTCAGCGTCTTCTCGGCGGGCATATCTCGACTTGCCTTACCCACCTTCCCGGCGCGTCTCAGTCTAATGGGGAGCTTCCCGGCGCGCAAGGCTTGATTGGGCTTGGTGAGAGAATCTCGGCGCCATGCTCATAAGCCCATTTAGGGCTTTTAGATGCTTTCAATTCTTTCTATCAGTGGGCTCCAACTATCAAATCCGTTAGCCCTGCTTCTTCACTTGCTAGTCCCTCGAGTCTGTCAGGCCAGGCGAAGGTTTTTTTTTTGTTGGTGAGTTGGTATAGTTTCATCAGAATGCTTCTGGAGGTTTTCATCAGTCAATAGACTTGCAATTTCATCAGTATTGCCATATGGGCGATGACGACATCGAACATCAGCTTGGTCGGGGAGGATTTCAGCAGGGTAGATAGTTTTAGTGACGACTCTTCTATAGTTCCGGCTTTGCAGGAATCCCTGGGATCTTTATTTCTGATCCAATCTTCTCTTCGGTCCCATCTTTATTCCTGATTATATTTCAGGTGTCAACAAATGCCCCCCACCTGTAGGTGGCGTAAGCGCAGAATAAGTGACACGGTGCCTGCAGGTGTATCATTTAGCATCTGAGAGTATCTTTCTTAGCCTTTCAATACTGGTTTTCTTTGATCTTCAGCCTGACAGCTTTCCTGTAATGGCTTCAGTATATTTTTTCCTTTGTTTTCCATATTTTTTAACAATTTCTGCTTCATTAATAGCTTCAGATGGCTTCTTGGCGCATAGGGCCTGGTTCTCGGCGCACCACAGCTTCCCGGCGGGGAGATAGATGGTTCTCGGCGCGCCTGGGTTGAGTGGGCTTCTCGGCGTGCCCCTTGAGTGTTCTCGACGCGCCTCAACCAAGGGAAGAGGCTTCCCGGCGCCAAGAGTCCAACTGGACTTGATTGAAAGGATCCCGGCGCCATACTCATAGGCCCATTTGGGGCTTTTTTGATGTTTACATTCCTTTTGTCAGCGGGCTTAAACTATCAGAGTCGTCCACCCTATCTTTTCATCTGTTTATCCCTTTTTGTAATACAATTCCCCCTCAGGGGCCCTTCTTGTATTCCCTTATTTATTCAGTGGAAAGGAATCTTTACACCAGTCTCGTATGTGGTTTGTTCTTCACTTATCGCACCATCATTATTTCACGGCGATTTGGCAGCGGTTTCAGCGGTCCCTATGCGAATAGCCCGTACCTAGCAGGAGAGCGTCCACCCTTTCAGAGAAAGGATGGGGGACTCGCTCCACCGCGCGACGGTATCCGGAGGGCGCTTGAACCGAATCTTGTGGGTAGTTGAACGAAAGAGGTTTAGAACATTGTCTGGAACAACGAATGGTTCATCCCGGACAGGTTTCAAAGCTGGTCGGGGCAATGTGCCAATCGACCAGTGACGGATTTTATCATCGATATTAGGTTTATATCGACGCAAAGAAGTTTTATAGGTCTCATCAGAATAGACATAAGGTCTAGACTGGGTAGACTTGATCACAGGTGGGACGTGAAAAGGGTATGTGGTTCTCATCAGAACAGACGTAAAGTCTGAACTGGACAGGTTTCATCATTGGCCGGGCACTGTGCTGGTCGACCCACGGTGAGCTTCATCATCGATATGGGGTTTATATCGATGCAAAGAAATTTCATAGGGTTCATCAGGATAGACGTAGGGTCTAAACCGGATAGGGTTTTATCATTGATCGGGCAAGATGCCGGTCGATCAATAGCTGGTTCCATCATCGATATTGGGTTTATATCGATACAAAGGGATTTCATAAGTTTCATCAGAATAGACGTAGGGTCTAAACCGGATAGGGTTTTATCATTGATCGTGCAAGATGTCGGTCGATCAATAGCTGGTTCCATCATCGATATTGGGTTTATATCGATGCAAAGGGATTTCATAAGTTTCATCAGAATAGACGTAGGGTCTAAACCGGATAGGGTTTTATCATTGATCGGGCAAGATGCCGGTCGATCAATAGCTGGTTCCATCATCGATATTGGGTTTATATCGATGCAAAGGGATTTCATAAGTTTCATCAGAATAGACGTAGGGTCTAAACCGGATAGGGTTTTATCATTGATCGGGCAAGATGCCGGTCGATCAATAGATGGTTTCATCATCGATATTGAGTTTGTATCGATGCAAAGGAATTTTATAAGTTTCATCAGAATAGACGTAGGGTCTAAACTGGATGGGGTTTCATCGTTGATCGGGCAAGGTGCCGGTCGATCAATGGTTGGTTTCATCATCGATATTGGGTTTACATCGATGCAAAGGAATTTCATAGGTTTCATCGGGATAGACGTAAGGTCTAAACCGGATATGTTTTATCATTGATCGGGCAGTGTGCCAATCGATCAACAGCAGGTTTCATCACCGGTATCGGGACATATGATATGTTTCATCAGAATAGATGTAAGATCTAAATTGGACAGGTTTTTACTATAGTGGGTCTTAGGCAGAGAGTGGAAGGGTTTTATCAGAATAGACGGAAGGTCAATTCCGAGATGGGCTTCAGCATCGATCAGGCGACATGTCTCATGATCAACGGGGTTTCATCATTGGTGGGACACGCGGTGGATGTGCCGCCGAAGGAGATTCATGAAGTGAACTTTTTATATTACCACATTACTGACCCAAGTGCCCTTTCAGGTTTTCACCGGAGCCAGCCCCCTCTTGCTTTTGCCCACGCGCGCTTTCAGGTTTTCGCGTGACGGGGTACCCAATTTTGCCTGCAGCGCCCTTTTGGGTTTTCGCCACAGCCGGGTTGTTTGCCATTTTTGCACTCGTCCGAGATGTTTCAGACAAGTCTGGCGGGGGATCTCTATTTTAACCCCATTTTTACTTTCTTCTTCTTCTTCTTCTTTTTTTATTTAATTAAAGGGTGGTAGGTCGGAGTATGACGTCCGACCTTTGGTTGACGGTAGACGGTTGTTGGCCGGAACACTGGGCCTTGTGCTGAGAAGAATGGTTCATTCGTTAGCGAGGGCTGGATGCTAACGCAAAGGAATGATCTTTCGTTGATTCGAGCGTAAGGCTCGTAATGGTAGTACAGCGTATTTTCCTGAGGGCTCGGCAAGGGCGGGGTGCCACTAGACCAAGGGAAGCTAACTCGATCAGGGCGGAGTGCCACTAGATCAAGGAAATGGTAGCTCGATCAGGGCGGAGTGCCACTGGACCAAGGAAAATAGCCTGGCTAGGGCGGAGTGCCACCAGACCAGGATGAGGGTAGGTTGGCTAGGGCGGAATGCCGCTAGACCAAGATAAGGGTAGCTTGGCTAGGGCGGAGTGCCACTAAATCAAGGGAAGGTAGCTTGACCAGGGCGGAGTGCCACCGGACCAAGGAAAAGGGTAGCTCGATCAGAGCGGAGTGCCACTAAATCAAGAGAAGGTAGCTCGATCAGGGCGGAGTGCCACTGGATCAAGAGAAGGTAGCTCGATCAGGGCGGAGTGCCACTGGACTAAGGAAAGGGTAGCTCGATCAGGGCGGAGTGCCACTGGACCAAGGAAAGGGTAGCTCGATCAGGGCGGAGTACCACTGGACCAAGGAAAATAGCCTGGCTAGGGCGGAGTGCCCCTAGACAAGGGAAGGTAGCTCGGCTAGGGCGGAGTGCCACTAAACCAAGAGAAGGTAGCTCGATCAGGGCGGAGTGCCACTGGACCAAGTTTGAGATAGTTTGGTTAGGGCAGAATGCCATTAGACCAAGTTTAAGGTAGCTCAGTTAGGGTGGAATGGCACTAGACCAAGGGTGAAGGTAGCTTGGTCAGGGCGGAGTGCCACTGGGCCAAGTTTGAGGTAGCTCGGTCAGGGCAGAGTGCCACTAGACCAAGGTGGATAGAGCTCATTGAGGGCGGAGTGCCATTCATTGATCTGGGGTAAACATCAACGCAAAGGAGAGTAGGGCTTCATCATGCAATTCAGACGGGAGGTCTGAACTGAAGTTGGTGGATGGCGGGCTTGGGTATGAAGCTGTTTACCGGGAATGTTGATGTTATCGTTGGTGCGGGATAGACATCAACGCAAAGAAGGATGATATTTCTTCATGCAGTCCAGACGGAAGGTCTGAACTGATGCTGACTGGTAGCAGCTTAGGCACGAAGCCGTTTGCCGGAGGGGTAGATCCATTTAACAGGGACGAAGGGTCCAAGTTAAAGGAGTAAGCCGACCGATCTTGTTAATGATGACAAGGGCCGAAAGATTGTTGGACAGGATTTTCGGCGGGACTTTATGATGATCGTCCTTCTCGGAGTTTTATTAGGAAGGGTGAAAAAGGGAACTTTAAATTGCCACATTACTGGCTTAAGCACCCTTTCGGGTTTTCGCCGAAGCCAGCCCCCTCTTGCTTTTGCCCACGCGCCCTTTCGGGTTTTCACGTGGCGGGGTACCCAATTTTGCCCGCAGCGCCCTTTCGGGTTTTCGCCACAGCCGGGTTGTTTGCCATTTTTGCACTCGTCCAAGATATCTTGGACAAATCCAGCGGGGCACCTCTATTTTAAGCCCCATTTTTTATCATTTTATCATCACAAGGAAGAAATAGGTTTCATTATCTAATCCGGATAGAAGATCTGGATCGATGTTGGTATGTAGCAGCTCGGGCCTGAAGCCATTCGCCGAAAAGGTGAGCGGGTTTTATCGTTGATGTGAGGTAAACACCAACGCAAAGAGGAATGGGGTTTCATCACCTGATCCGGACGGAGGGTCCGAACTAATGTCGGTGTATAGCGGCTTAGGCCTGAGACCGTTCGCCGAAAAGGTGGATGAGTTTTATCATCGATGCGGGGTAAACACCAACGCAAAGAAGAATAGGGTTTCATCATCTAATCCAGATGGAGGTTCCAAACTAATGTCAGCGTATAGCGGCTCAGGCCTGAAGCCGTTCGCCGAAAATGTGGATTTTATCGTTGATGTGGGGTTAACACCAACACAAAGGAGAATAGAATTTTATCATCTGATCCAGACGGAAGGTCTGAACCGATGTTGGTGTATAGCGGCTTAGGCTTGAAGCCGTTCTCTGAAAAGGTTGATGAGTTTTATCGTCGATGTGGGGTAAACACCAACGCAAAGAAGAATAGGGTACGCAGACCTAGCGGTAAGAGGGAAGCAGGCTTCAAGGGGAGCCCAAGTCACTGAGTTGTAGCAATCATCACGGTGGGACATGATGGTCATTGTTGAAGTACGCTTAAGCCACAAGGGTAGCGAGACAATGGGCTTGAAGAGATGCTGGCCGACCTTGTCGATGATAACAAGGGCCATGAAAAAGTTGACCGATCTTGTCGATGATGACAAGGACCGGAAAGGGTAGCGACCGATCTTGCCGATGGTGATAAGGGTCGAAAGATAGACGGTCTTGCTGATGGTGACAAGGACCGAAAAGGGTAGACGGTCTTGCCGATGGTGACAAGGACCGGAAAGGGTAGCAACCGATCTTGCCGATGGTGACAAGGGTCGAAAGATAGACGGTTCTTGCTGATGGTGACAAAGACCGGAAAGGGTAGCGACCGATCTTGTCGATGGTGACAAGGGTCGAAAGGGTAGACGGTCTTGCCGATGGTGACAAGGACCGAAAAGGGTAGACGGTCTTGCCGATGGTGACAAGGACCGGAGAGTGGTGATAGCATGCCGTGGGGGCCAGGGTAGCAGGTTAAAAGAGCTAGAGGTAGCAAGCTGTAAAGCCAGGATCATCAGACTATAAGGTCTGGAAACATAAAACTATATGAGCCAAAGATAGCAGGATATAGGAGCCAATAACAGCAGGCTTAAAGAGCCAGAATAGCAGGCCATAGAAGCCAGGAATAACAGGCTACGAGAGCCAGAGACAGCAGGCTATAAGAGCCAAGATAGCAGGCCGTAGAAGCCAGGAATAGCAGACTACGAGAGCCAGAGACAGCAGGCTATAAGAGTCAGGATAGCAAGCTGCAGAAGCTAGGAATAGTAGGCTACGAGAGCAAGAGACAGTAGGCTTTAAGAGCCAGAATAGCAGGCCATAGAAGCCAGGAATAGCAGGCTGCGAGAGCCAGAGACAGCAGGCTATAAGAGCCAGAAATAGCAGGCTATAAGAGCCGGGATGGCAGGCTGCAGAAGCCAGGAATAGCAGGCTACGAGAGCCAGAGACAGCAGGCTACAAGAGCCAGGATAGCAGGCTGTAGAAGCCAGGAATAGCATGCTACGAGAGCCAGAGACAGCAGGCTATAAGAGCCAGGACAGCATGCGGTAGAAGCCAAGAATAGCAGGCTACGAGAGCCAGAGACAGCAGGCTATAAGAGCTAGGATAGCAGGCTGTAGAAGCCAGGGACAACAGGCTACGAGAGCCAGAGACAGCAGGCTACAAGAGCCAGGATAGCATGCTGTAGAAGCCAGGAATAGCAGGCTACGAGCCAGAGATAGCAAGCTACAAGAGCCAGGATAGCGATCTGCGAGAACTAGATATAGTAGGCCATGAGAGCCAGAGATAGCGAGCTGCGAGAGCTAGATATAGCAGGCTACGAGAGCCAAAAAGTAGCAGAGATAGCAGGCTGCGAAAGCCAAAGAGCAGTAAGGAATCGGGCTTGTTAAAGCCGAAAGGTAGTTTAACTGAATTATATGGTTGTGGGTCTTAGCCAAAGAGGCTAAGCCAGAATGTAAGATAGCTGAAACGTGGGATAGCGAGCTTCAGCCGAAATGACTAAGCTAAAGGATGAGACAGCCGAGAGTCATGATAGCGGGCTTTGGCTAAGCCGAGAGATAAGATAGCTGAGGTGTGAGGTAGCAGCTTTGGCCGGAATGGCTAAGTCGAAAGATAGGATAGTGGTCACATGCTGTGGGGAAGCGGGCTTCCAAGCCAACATCCAGGAGGATGGAGTATGAGTTGACATTGAGGAGAGAGGGACTGAATAGTCACAATCAAGGGAAGTGGGCTTCGACGACAGGTCTAGGCCGTTGCATTGCATTGATCATTGCAATGGGACAGGTGGATGAGTCCTGATAGCAAGCTTTGGCCAAAAATGGCTAAGCCGATGGATGAAGCAGTTGGAAATTGTAATAGCGGCTTTGGCCGGAATGGCTAAGCCGAAAGATAGAATGGTCGAAAATTACGATAGCAACTTTGGCCGGAATGGCTAAGCCGACAGATAGAATAGTTTGAAAATCATGATAGCAGCTTTGGCCGGAATGGCTAAGCCGAAAGCTAGAATAGCTGAAAATTATGATAGCAACTTTGGCCGGAGTGGCTAAGCCGAAAGATGGAATGGTCGAAAATTATGATAGAAGCTTCGGCCAGAATGGCTAAGCCGATAGATAGAGTAGTCGAAAATCATGATAGCAGCTTTGGCCGGAATGGCTAAGCCAGAAGACACGATAATTGACAAATTGTGATAGCGGCTTTGGCTAGAAAGGCTAAACCAAAAGAGGAGATAGCTGAAGAATTATAATAGCGACTTTGGCCGGAATGGCTAAGCCGGAGGATGAGACAATTAACAAATTGTGACAGCGGCCTTAGCCGGATGATGGAATGGCTGAAAATGTATAATAGCGACTTCGGCTATCATGGCTGAGTCGGGGAATAAAATAGCTGGAAGTTGTGAGATATATGGTAGTGGGCTTCAGCCGAGGTGGACGAGCCGAAAAATGAGATACTTGAAATACATGATAGGGTGTTGGGCTCGCCAACAAGGATAGCTGGCTTCGACTGGATGTCAAAGGCCAAAAGATAGGATAGTAGATCCTGGTAGGATGTCAGACTTGGAAGCAATCTGGAATTGATGTTGCCTTGACGGACTGTCGAAGACAACTCATGCATCTGACCCAGACGGGAGGTCTGCGTCAAAGGTAGAATCTAGATGCCAACCTGACAATATGTCGAAGCTGACAAACCTTGCTCAGACGGCGTGTCTGGGACAAGGGTAGAATACAGACATCGACCTGACGAAATGTCGGAATCAACAAACCTTGCTCGGACGGCGCGTCTGGGGCAAGGGCAGAATATAGACGTCAACCCGACGAGATATCGGAGTCAACAAAACTTGTTCAGAGAGGAGGTCTGAAACAAGGGCAGAATATATACGTGGCCATTGACTCGACAGAACGTCGAAATCAAGCAACTCAGCGAAGACGTGGGGTCTAGGCCAAGGGTAAAACCTAGTCGACTGACGAGGGCTAAGAATGGTACCCTCCAAAAGTACTCCTGGTACAGACCAGCCCATAGCACGGGGTGTGTTGTCCGGTGGGACTATTGATGGATTTGACTATGTTGTTATAGTGCCGGTGGGGCTAGGGATTAACATCTGAGAGCTCGGCCAAGGCAGGGTGCCTTGAGCCAGAGGGGAAAGGTTTATGGGCCTAGCCTGGTGGCAATACTTAAGAGCTCGACGTCGACGGAGTGCCTTGCGCCGAGGAAAAAGCTTATGCACTCAGCTCGGTGGGACTTGATGGGCAGAGTCTAAGAGCTCGACGAGGGCGGAGTGCCTCAGGCCAAGGTAAGGGGTAGCTCGATCAGGGCGGAGTGCCACTAGACCAAGGTGGAGGTAGCTTGATCAGGGCGGAGTGCCACTAGACCAGGGTGGAGGTAGCTCGATCTGGGCGGAGTGCCACTAGACCAAGGTAAAGGTAGCTCGATCTGGGCAGAATGCCACTAGACCAAGGTAGGTAGAGCTCAGCCAGGGCGGAGTGCCACTAGACTAAGGGTAGGTATTGAGCCCGGTCAGGGCAGAATGCCGCTGGACTAAGGGTAGGTAGAACTTAGCTAGGGTGAAGTGCCACTAGACAAAGGCGGATGAAACTTAGCTAGGACGGAGTGTCACTAGACTAAGGTAAATAGAACTTAGCTAGGGCAGAGTGCCACTAGACTAAGGGAGATAGAGCTCGGTCAGGGCGGGATGCCACTAGACCAAAATGGGTAGAGCTCGGTCAGGGCGGAATGCCACTAGACTAAGGTAAAGGTAGCTCGATCTGGGCGAAATGCCACTAGACCAAGGTATGTGGAGCTCAGCCAGGGCGGAGTGCCACTAGACCAGGATGGAGGTAGCTCAATCTGGGCGGAGTGCCACTAGACCAAGGTAAAGGTAGCTCGATCTGGGCGGAATGCCACTAGACCAAGGTAGGTGGAGCTCAGCCAGGGCGGAGTGCCACTAGACTAAGGGTAGGTATAGAGCCCGGTCAGGGCGGAATGCCGCTGGACCAAGGGTAGGTAGAACTTAGCTAGGGCGAAGTGTCACTAGACAAAGGCGGATGGAACTTAGCTAGGACGGAGTGTCACTAGACTAAGGTAAATAGAACTTAGCTAGGGCGGAGTGCCACTAGACTAAGGCAGATAGAGCTCGGTCAGGGCGGGATGCCACTAGACCAAGATGGGTAGAGCTCGGTCAGGGCGGAATGCCACTAGACCAAGGTAGGTAAAACTTAGCTAGGGCAGGGTGCCACTAGACTAAGGCATATAGCGCTCGGTCAGGGCGGAATGCCATTAGACCAAGGTGGGTAGAGCTCGGCCAGGGCGGAATGCCACTAGACCAAGATGGGTAGAGCTCGGTCAGGGCGGAATGCCACTAGACTAAGGTAAAGGTAGCTCGATCTGGGCGGAAAGCCACTAGACCAAGGTATGTGAAGCTCAGCCAGGGCGGGATGCCACTAGACCAAGATGGGTAGAGCTCGGTCAGGGCGGAATGCCACTAGACCAAGGTGTAGATCGGATTAAAAATCCACACTTAAACAAAAAAATGATAAGAATATGCAATAAAAATAACAATAAAATGGCACGAGGTGCTAAAAGGAGGTTGTGATCGCCAGAGACACGAGGGTCTCAAAGAGGAGATTGATATGGGGAGATGATCGCAAAATACCTCAAAAGATGCGGGGGATGTGAGTACTCCTTTTCTCTTCAAATCGGCCGGCCGACGAAGAGAGTCTTTTCAATTAATTACCCTCAAAAGATGCGGGGGATGTGAGTACTCCTTTTCTCTTCAAATCGGCCGGCCGACGAAGAGAGTCTTTTCAATTAATTACCCTTGCAAAACAAAGACAACAACACCAAAAAGATATGGATTAGAAACAATGGTGTAGCATCAAATTCAATAAAAATATAGGTGAGCATGAAAAATATGAATAATACACACCTTAAGGGGATTGCCCTTAAACCCCTATGCAATGAGGGTGTGGAAAAATATGATGAATGCTATGCAAATATGAATAAAAATAAGGGGAAAGAGTGCAAGAGTGCACTAAGGGGAGATCTCAATATGATGGTTGAGAAAAATCAATAACAATGAAATATGATGCATGAACTATGAACTATAATGGAAAAAAGGGGAGATAAAATAAAAAATCTTTTTATTGGTTCCTTGGCTTGAATGCCCAATGGGGAGGAAGCTTGAAAGATGTTGATCATCGGAAGAAAATCCTCCTTTGCCACAGCCTTCCTTCGGTTCCTGTAAAAAGAAAAGAAGAAGAAGAAGAAGAAAAAGATAGAAGAAGAAGAAGAAGAAGAAGAAGAAGAAGCATAAGAAGAAAAAAGAAAACACAGAAGAAAAGAAGAAGAACCGAACAGAAGAAGAAAAAGAAAAAAAAGCAGAAGAAGAAGAAACGTAGGAAGGAGGAGAAAATGGGCGTCCAAAATGTCCAACCCAACAACAGAGCCGATGGCTCTAATAAATAGATTGAAGAAAGGATAAGCATGGCAAGAGCCCAAAGAGGGGAAGGATAAAGCTGGGCAAGAGCCCAAACGAAGCAGGAGTCTCTCTGGGAAAGGCTGCGTTCGTTCGGAGCGCAAAAGTGAAACACGACATGCTTCAGGGCGTCAATTTTTGAATTGACGACCTGCCCAGTGGGCGTTTCTCAAAAACACGCCCTGCACAAGGGCGTTTCTCGAAAACTAAATTTTAGAAATAAAAACTCCCCATATTTGAAAAATGTAAAACACGCCTCAATCAAAGCCACTTTTAAAAACACGCCCCTGGGAAGGGCGTTAATTTCAAGAGCTCAAATGGGGAAGTCGGTCAAACCAAAAAGATTTGACGCCCTCATGTCAGGTCGTCCTTTCTCAAAGAAACGCCCTAGGTTAAGTCGTGTTTTATCAAAAACACGCCCCTACCAAGGTCGTGACTTTATAAAATAGGTAAAATGGGGGAGAAATAGACAAAATGGGGAGACACGCCCTGGATCAGGCCGCGTTTTAAAAACACGCCCCTCTCCAGGGCGTTAATTTAAAAAAGAGGGGAAAAGGGGAGAAAATCCATGAAAAATGGAAAAAACACTCAAATAAGCTAATTTGAGGGTCAAATGGGGCATTGCACGGCAATATGAAATATGCTCAAAATAATGTCAATTTTGGCGTGTCTACAGCTGCCCCGCCTTGGCGTCTGCTTTGCAAGGGAGCGTAGCAAACTGAAAAGTAGATGCCAAGGTGTGATGAGACACGCAATCAACATCACTTGATGAGAAATGAAGTCAAAAGCTCGAGATGAAACAAATCTCGGGAAATCCAACGAAATCAACAATGTTTGGATAAAACGGGGAGATGTACACGCGGTGCACGAAGGAGATAAAATAAAATGATCAACTTCCAGCGCGGTGGAAGTACCCCAGGTCACAAACCTGTAGGTTTCACCATTGGGGAGCGGTTACCAGCCAGTGGACGTGCTGCAGCCAAGGTGGATCAAATAAAGGAGATAAAATAAGATGATAAAAATCCAAACAAGGAGCTTTCGAGAAAAGACCCAAAACAGCGTCAAAATGCACTGAGGATCCAATTCGGCAATAAAAATCTCATATCGATAAAGATCAAGATCAATTCAACTCTCAATATCAGCTTATCAGAATGATTTTCCAACGTTAATTCAAAGTCCTACATGAATGCATGCTGGGCTAAAGGGAAAATAACAAATGAAAATATAATATAATCAAGGATAATATTGTCAAACTGCCCAGACTGGGTCAAGAAACCAATTCTGCGTGCTGATACTAAGCCGAAACCCGTTTATCCACGCACCAACTCGCAAAGAGGGAACCATCGTCCCCAGTCTTGGACGGCTCAACGGCCTATCCGTATGACTAAGACTTCTCTGGAATCATCATTGTTTTTGATGAAGGGGAACTCAAATCCCAGATTTACCAAAGCCACAAGGTCCTTGATATAATCTAGTAACATATGTAACATATAGTAAAATGCATACAGGGAGATGGTGATAGCAATAAGCATGGGGAACTGAGAAAATGAGGTCTCAGCACCGTGGGACTTTGATGATGATGCCCAGTCGGCGGGACCAAGAGCTTCTTATCCTGCACTCAAAATTCATTAGCCAAGATATAAAAGATAACAAGCAATGAATAAGCATGACTCAAGCATAGTCATCAAAGCATCAATTATAGCATGTATATGGCATGAAGCATAAGTCAAATCATAGCATTGTTTCTTGTTTTATCATGATGAGACAATCTGGCTAATCAAGATTTGGAGATGAATGATCAAGATCTGATATAATGCCCATCGGCGGAGTGATCAGATAAAATTAGCAGGAGTTGATTAAAAAAAAAATTTAGAGATGAATAATCACGAGATATGATAATCAGAATGATATAGGGAGATGATAATCAAAATGCCAGGGTGGCATGTCATGAAAATATCGGGAAAGAATCAATAGATTGATAGCAACGAGTGGAGGTAGGACCCATCCCGTGCTTTTGGTCTCTGCAAAGCTGTTCCTGCAAAACACCATCAGAAAATATAATGTAAAATTTTTGGGGATTTTGGAATATGCAAATTTTTATGAGTTTTGAAAAATATTCAAATTTTTATGGAGATTTTGAAAATATTCAATTTTTATGGAGATTTTGAAATATTCAAATTTTTGTGAAGATTTTGGAAATATTCAAATTTTTGTGGAGATTTTGGAAATATTCAAATTTTTGTTTGATTTTAGAAATATTCAAATTTTTGTGGAGATTTTGGAAATATTCAAATTTTTGTTTGATTTTGGCTTAGACATTGCTAAAGCAGCATCAAAGGTGTTTTAAACCACTGGCTAGGGGTCCTTGTTCCTTCCCTTTTCGCTAAAAATTGCCCAAAGCTGGACGTGCATTGAAAGTGGCATCCTATAACAGACCGTCTTTGATCAACGGTGCCCCTACCAAGGCCATACCCGAGAAACATTCGGTCTTGGAGGGAGAAGAGAAGAATAATTGGGGATAAACTTTATGCAGGATGGGAGATATCGGGACTTGAATTCCTTCCAAAGTTTTTAACCCTCAAAGAGGTAGTCTGTTGCGCTGGGGCTTTGTGCCTTTGATTTTTAGACCCTTGACATGCATACGACCAGGGTTTTCCCTGCGGGGACTTTGCCACTCTTGACATGCCATAATTCATAATTTTGCATCAAAATGTTGATTTGATTTTCATAAATAGCCCTTGGCTAGATGTGTAATGAAGTTCCATATTGATTTGGGTCAAGACTGCCCCTATTTGAGACTCCTCTCGTATTGGGGATTACCAAGGTTGGTCATCTCATCCGTCAACCTCTTGCCCCTGCATTCGGCCGAGTGAAGAAGAGAAAAGACTTTCAGGAATTCATGGCATGGCCAAGGTAGGAACGGTGTTTAAACCGAAGGAGCCGGCTAAGGACGCCGTGAAGTGTGTGGAATGCCCAGCTAAGGGTTACTCTTAACAAGCGGGGAGAGAATATTGAATTCCCAGCGCGGGTTTCTTTAAAACCACAGGTGCTGCAAAAAACAAGCCTACAGACTCTTTTTAACAATGATTTTATCAAAGCCTAAGATAAAGGTCTAAAAACATCACTCTTAATCTTGTTAAGAAGCACTTCATTTTGAAAATCATGCGTGAAGCAACGAGATAATGATATCATTAAAATGCATACTTACGCCAATATGTTACCTTGCAACCTTTGTAGAAGCAGCTGTCAGAGGCGGGGTTGATCATCGTGGGATAGTCCTCTTTGGCAGATAAAGGATTGGAAGCAAAGGATTGAAAGTGGCTTAACAAGAAGGAGTGGTGCCAAGACCAGACTCAGACGAATAAGGAGAAAAGGAAAAGATGCGAGGGCTAGAACTCCCTTGCTAAGGCGCGGAGACCCTGATTACATGAAAGGTCTACAGAAGAAGCGGAGAATTAGAAGGAGGAGTGAGGACTAAAGCCTCGGAAATAATGGGAGAAAGGGCAAATGCCCAAAGCAGTGGATGCGGAAGAAGTCGGGTCAGACCCGAGATCGGGAGGAATCAGAAGAAGAAATTGGTAGATGGAAAGAGGCGGATCCGGAGGTTCCGGAGGTAGAGGAGGGGGATCATGATAGGAGGAATCCGGAGGCTCCGGAGGAATATAATATCGAGGGACGCGATGCCCTGGGAAAAAATAGAGAAAAAGATGATGAAAAAGGTGACGGAAAAGGAAGAAGAGAATAAAAGATATGAAGTCCCGGAGGAGCAAGAAGATGAATCGAAAGAAATATGGAAGGTCCGGAGGTTCCGGAGGAATGAAATCAGGAGGGTCGCGATGCCCTGGGAGATGATAGAGAGAATAAGATGGAGAATCCGGAGGTTCCGGAGGAATAAGATAGAAAGGGGCGCGATGCCCTGAAAGGACAAGGGAAGAATCCGGAGGTTCCGGAGGAAGCAAATGGAAAGGGGAGCGATGCCCGAGGAAAAGATGGAGAGAATCCGGAGGTTCCAGAGGAATGAGATAGAAAGGGGCGCGATGCCCAAGGGGAAAGTCCGGAGGTTCCGGAGGTGGAGAATGGAAAGGGGCGCGGTGCCCGAGGGGGAAGTCCGGAGGTTCCGGAGGAAGCAAATGGAAAGGGGCGCGATGCCCGAGGAAAAGATGGAGAGAGTCCGGAGGTTCCGGAGGAATGAAATTGGGAAGAGAATGAGAATCCGGAGGTTCCGGAGGAATGAAATGGAGAGGGGCGTCATGCCCAAGGGATAGAGAAAGAAAATCGAGGGGAGAATCAGGAGGAAAATCCGGAGGTTCCGGAGGGATAGAGTGGAAAGGGGCAGCGTGCCCAAGCAGAAAATGGAGAAAATCAAAGGGAAAATCCGGAGGTTCCGGAAGAAGGAGATGGAAAGGGGGCGATGCCCTGGGAGAAAGTCCGGAGGTTCCGGAAGAATAAGGTGGAAAGGGGCGCGATGCCCTGGGAGAACAAGGGAGAAATCCGGAGGGTCCGGATGCAAGAGCTGAAAAGGGACGCGATGCCCTGAGAAGAGATTG
This sequence comes from Amorphophallus konjac, assembly GCA_022559845.1. NCBI lineage: Eukaryota > Viridiplantae > Streptophyta > Magnoliopsida > Alismatales > Araceae > Amorphophallus > Amorphophallus konjac. The sequence goes on along the minus strand of JAHNEJ010002303.1, from coordinate 107,786 downwards.
GGGAGGGGGCAACGCCCGAGCAATGTAAGGGGACCCACAGATCCCGAGGATGAAGATGAATAAGATGGGAAATGCGGAATATCCGGAGGTGCCGGAAGACGAGGAAGGTACGGGTTTGGAAACCCGGGAAGCAGGAGGTGCAAATGTATGCAAAATGATGGATGTGATGAATGCTGTGAATGCATGAATGCAAAAAAATGCATGAGATGCAACGAAGGTGGAGAAAATGAGGAATACGAAGGGTGAGAGGGCGAGATCCTCCTCCTAACCCTTGGAGTGGCCCATGAGGAAAATGTGATTGAAATGGATACGGATGGAGTTGAATGAACAAGAGTGGAAGAAATAGGGGACGGCCCCTCAAGACAACTGCCCCTCCACGGCAGCGAAAATGTACGACCAATTGGCCCAATAAGATAAGCTTCAATAAATGACAACTCCCTTGGAAAACGAAGATCAATAATGTAAGGAAATTGTAGAGTTGGAACGGGAAGCATCGCCATGCCCATTGAATGTGGTATATATGGAATGTCGAATAAGATGGGCATTCGCCCCTTGTGTAGAATAAATTCTGAACTTGAAGGTAGGAACAAGGGGTGCCCTGCCTGACCCTTAAACGGCATCAATTCTTGGCATCTGCTGAGCAGTGGCGACGACTTGGCTTCTTCGACCATGCTTGGCACAATAACCCGGATTGGCATCCGGCAAATGAATTCCTGTATCTTGAATGGCCTAGCCACGGCCGAAATTTTCTTGTCCGGCTCTTGCTTGTCCTTGACACAAGTACTTGTAGCAGCGCTCCCCTTCCGAGTAATAAAGGGAGGCGAGGCGGAGGCGGAAGGCTCCGTGGATGGTGGAGGTATAACGGAAGATGTTGACAAATGAGTAAGTGGAGGTTCAAACACGTCGAGCTTCTCCCTTTGCTTGCAAGCGGTCGGGGTTAGCTCGAGTGCAAAAAGTGGTGGATCCTGCTCAGAACTAACCATGGGTAAGGGTAATGGGTTGAGTGGTGGAGGATTAAGCAAAGGGGGTCTTGGGGTTAGAGACGTAATGGTGGGTTGAGGTGGCGGTAATGGGAGGTTAATTGGAGAAGTGGAGGCCGAGGTGGAGGCTAATGGCATAATGGGGGGAGGTGTAATTGGTGGAGGTGTAATTGATGGAGGTTTAATGGAAGGGGGAGACTCAAAATGTGCCGGTGTGGGTGATTGAAGTATCGACCCATCATCGTAACACCAGTTAGTCTCATAAATGGGGGTTGGATCGGGGACGGTGGCTTCGTCCTGAGCAGGGGGTTCATCAAATGAAAGCGGAGGAAGTGGGAAACGAAGGAAACTCGGGAGGGGTGCCTGCACAGCTTCATCATCGTACACCGGCTCGGATTCTTCAATTGCCGATTCTTGCTTGCTTGGAGTGCCGATGCCGTAGTCGTCTCTCCTATCCTTCCATTCTCTCTCCATTCTTGTAATGTCATCTAAAGCCGCATGGAGAGGATTGACTGGAGTAGGAGCAGCCGTGACCCTCTTTAATTGTTCCTCCATAGAAGCAATCTTATCCAAGACGTTTTACTGGAGGGGAGTAACATGAATAATAGAGGGTTGGCAGGGCATGGAAGGAGGGGCCGCATAAAAAGACCGTGGAGGGGAGTTAACGGGGTGACCTGTAGAAGAACCCGGATGGACCGGATTGCAATGAATAAATGGGCCTCGGGGCCGTGAAGGAGGAGGAATAGAAGGAGGCGGGTGTCGGACCACCCGAGGAGGAGTATGAATAGAAGGAGATGGGTAATGGGCTACCCGATTGGAAGAAGAAGGAGGTGGGTGATGGGCCACCCGTATAGGAATAGAAGAAGGAGGAGATGCATGAGATGAAGGAGATGCACCCTCAACGGCAGCCTTAAGGGCGTGGATCTGTTGAGGGGTGAGATGATCTAATGCATGCAAGATTTGGGAGACCCTCTCATCGTTGGGAGGAGACGGTCCCGGAGGAATAGTGGCTCGAACTTGAGTTGGGGGACCATAAGAATGGACATTACCCATGGGTTGGGCATGACCATAAGAATAAGAACGTGGTCCCTTGAAAGTATGGTGAGAATGATAAACATGTTGAATTTGAGGGGAATAAGATGTGCTAGGTTGATCACCCTCATGAACATTAATTGAATTGAACATGGTATTTTGTCTATCAAAGTAAGCCATTCAAGCAATTTAGTGTGCAAATAATTTGCAAAGAAACACACACATTGTGATGGTTACCTTGATTTCTTATGTTTGAATCTTGGTGAATTAATGAATTTATGCAAATTGATATGATTCACACAAGGGGAGGAACCTAGTTTCAAATATGATTTAACTCCAATGCCAACTAGGAACACTCTCTCACCACGTTTAGGCCAACTAATTTGGGACTTCAAAGGGTACAACCTGCCCGGCGTCCGTGAGGGAATCCACGGGTGCGGGGACTTATGGAGGCTTGAAAAAGGGATCTCCGGTCCAAAGAGACGGAATGCTCAATGGAGGGTCGTCCCAATTCCAAGAGGGTGTGTGGATCCTTAGTGAGGAGAGAGGAGGTCTCCCAAACCAATGCAAAGAAATGAATGAATGCAATGCAAGGAGATATAAATAAATCCACCAATAGAGCCAAGTAAATGGTATAATCAATATAAAATCAATGCACAGATAAGCACGGGCTCTGTGAAAACTCAGGAAAGACACGACCTGGGTAAGGTCGCTATCAGAAAAGAGACGCCCTGGGGCAGGGCGTGAATCACTGTCGAGGGCCCACAGGCAGAGCAAAACGCGCCCTTATACGGGGCTCTAAAAACCAAAGAAACGCCTCCTGGTGAGGGCGTCAAAACCCAGGGGTAGCAAAGAAACGCCTTTGTGTGAGGCGTTACCAAATAAAAGGACGCCCTCCAGAAGGGCGTGACTTCAGAAACCAGCTGCACACCGCAATACAATAATTTCCAGTAAAAGACGCCCTAAAAGGGGGCGCTATAAATCAAATGGACGCCTCGAGGTGAGGGCGTCAACTCTCAGGGGATGCACGGCCAAAACAAGACACGCCCCTGAGTGAGGCGTTCTGCAATAAAAAAGCGCCCTGTGGTAGGGCGTTAATTCACAAAGCACCAGGGACGCGCTAGAAAACGCCCTGCTGGAAGGCGTTATAGAATCAAAAAGCGCCCTGTATGGGGGCGTTAATTTTAAACACGCCCCAAATTGAGGCGTTAATTCTCAGAAAGCTTCACGACCAGCAAAATGAAACACTCACAATCACATAAATAAGGCAATCAACAGGATATCATGCTCATTAAGATTTTATTTTTAAGAGGATAAGTGGAATTTCTAAAAAAAGAGATCTAATAAACTAGCCAATCACTAGTGGGGAAGTGCAAAAGCACAAAGGAGGGTGCCCGAGGGGCACAAAGGAAAGGGTAGCGTGGGTACCAAAGGGAAAGGGCACGCGAGGGTGCCAAAGGGGAAAAGGGTAATCAAAAAAGAGAACAATAGGTGTCCCACCGTGATCGCCAATTTGTAGATCGGATTAAAAATCCACACTTAAACAAAAAAATGATAAGAATATGCAATAAAAATAACAATAAAATGGCACGAGGTGCTAAAAGGAGGTTGTGATCGCCAGAGACACGAGGGTCTCAAAGAGGAGATTGATATGGGGAGATGATCGCAAAATACCTCAAAAGATGCGGGGGATGTGAGTACTCCTTTTCTCTTCAAATCGGCCGGCCGACGAAGAGAGTCTTTTCAATTAATTACCCTCAAAAGATGCGGGGGATGTGAGTACTCCTTTTCTCTTCAAATCGGCCGGCCGACGAAGAAAGTCTTTTCAATTAATTACCCTTGCAAAACAAAGACAACAACACCAAAAAGATATGGATTAGAAACAATGGTGTAGCATCAAATTCAATAAAAATATAGGTGAGCATGAAAAATATGAATAATACACACCTTAAGGGGATTGCCCTTAAACCCCTATGCAATGAGGGTGTGGAAAAATATGATGAATGCTATGCAAATATGAATAAAAATAAGGGGAAAGAGTGCAAGAGTGCACTAAGGGGAGATCTCAATATGATGGTTGAGAAAAATCAATAACAATGAAATATGATGCATGAACTATGAACTATAATGGAAAAAAGGGGAGATAAGATAAAAAATCTTTTTATTGGTTCCTTGGCTTGAATGCCCAATGGGGAGGAAGCTTGAAAGATGTTGATCATCGGAAGAAAATCCTCCTTTGCCACAGCCTTCCTTCGGTTCCTGTAAAAAGAAAAGAAGAAGAAGAAGAAGAAAAAGATAGAAGAAGAAGAAGAAGAAGAAGAAGCATAAGAAGAAAAAAGAAAACACAGAAGAAAAGAAGAAGAACCGAACAGAAGAAGAAAAAGAAAAAAAAAGCAGAAGAAGAAGAAACGTAGGAAGGAGGAGAAAATGGGCATCCAAAATGTCCAACCCAACAACAGAGCCGATGGCTCTAATAAATAGATTGAAGAAAGGATAAGCATGGCAAGAGCCCAAAGAGGGGAATGATAAAGCTGGGCAAGAGCCCAAACGAAGCAGGAGTCTCTCTGGGAAAGGCTGCGTTCGTTCGGAGTGCAAAAGTGAAACACGACCTGCTTCAGGGCGTCAATTTTTGAATTGACGACCTGCCCAGTGGGCGTTTCTCAAAAACACGCCCTGCACAAGGGCGTTTCTCGAAAACCAAATTTTAGAAATAAAAACTCCCCATATTTGAAAAATGTAAAACACGCCTCAATCAAAGCCACTTTTAAAAACACGCCCCTGGGAAGGGCGTTAATTTCAAGAGCTCAAATGGGGAAGTCGGTCAAACCAAAAAGATTTGACGCCCTCATGTCAGGTCGTCCTTTCTCAAAGAAACGCCCTAGGTTAAGTCGTGTTTTATCAAAAACACGCCCCTACCAAGGTCGTGACTTTATAAAATAGGTAAAATGGGGGAGAAATAGACAAAATGGGGAGACACGCCCTGGATCAGGCCGCGTTTTAAAAACACGCCCCTCTCCAGGGCGTTAATTTAAAAAAGAGGGGAAAAGGGGAGAAAATCTATGAAAAATGGAAAAAACACTCAAATAAGCTAATTTGAGGGTCAAATGGGGCATTGCACGGCAATATGAAATATGCTCAAAATAATGTCAATTTTGGCGTGTCTACACAAGGTAGGTAAAACTTAGCTAGGGCAGGGTGCCACTAGACTAAGGCATATAGCGCTCGGTCAGGGCGGAATGCCACTAGACCAAGGTGGGTAGAGCTCGGCTAGGGCGGAATGCCACTAGACTAAGGTAAAGGTAGCTCGATCTGGGCGGAATGCCACTAGACCAAGGTATGTGGAGCTCAGCCAGGGCGGGATGCCACTAGACCAAGATGGGTAGAGCTCGGTTAGGGCGGAATGCCACTAGACCAAGGTAGGTAAAACTTAGCTAGGGCAGGGTGCCACTAGACTAAGGCATATAGCGCTCGGTCAGGGCGGAATGCCACTAGACCAAGGTGGGTAGAGCTCGGCCAGGGTGGAATGCCACTAGACCAAGGTCGGTAAAACTTAGCTAGGGCAAAGTGTCACTAGACTAAGGCATATAGAGCTCGGTTAGGGCGGAATGCCACTAGACCAAGATGGGTAGAGCTCGGCCAGGGCGGAATGCCACTAGACTAAGGTAGGTAAAACTTAGCTAGGGCAGGGTGCCACTAGACCAAGATAGGTAGAGCTCGGCCAGGGCAGAATGCCACTAGACCAAGGTGGGTAAAAATTAGCTAGGGCAGGGTGCCACTAGACTAAGGCATATAGAGCTCGGTTAGGGCAGAATGCCACTAGACCAAGATGGGTAGAGCTCGGCCAGGGCGGAATGCCACTAGACCAAGGTAGGTAAAACTTAGATAGGGCAGGGTGCCACTAGACTAAGGCATATAGAGCTCGGTTAGGGCGGAATGCCACTAGACCAAGATAGGTAGAGCTCGGCCAGGGCGGAATGCCACTAGACCAAGGTAGGTAAAACTTAGATAGGGCAGGGTGCCACTAGACTAAGGCATATAGAGCTCGGTTAGGGCGGAATGCCACTAGACCAAGATAGGTAGAGCTCGGCCAGGGCGGAATGCCACTAGACCAAGGTAGGTAAAACTTAGCTAGGGCAGGGTGCCACTAGACTAAGGCATATAGAGCTCGGTTAGGGCGGAATGCCACTAGACCAAGGTAGGTAAAACTTAGATAGGGCAGGGTGCCACTAGACTAAGGCATATAGAACTTAGCTAGGGCAGAGTGCCACTAGACTAAGGCAGGTAAAACTTAGCTAGGGCAGAGTGCCACTAGACTAAGGTAGGTAAAACTTAGCTAGGGAGGAGTGCCACTAGACTAAGGCAGATATAACTTAGCTAGGGCGAGGTGTGTTGTGTCCCTGAGGTCATTTGAGTCATTCTGTGGTCTCTTGGGTCATTCGACATCATGCCTCTTGGGTCATTCGACATCATGCTATAGTCATATGAGTTCTAATATATTCTTGGTTTTGATAATGGCCTAACACTATGAGTCATTGTTGTTTATCACTCTCCATGTATTTGGTTTCATGATGCCCATTCACAACTTGCATTATATGTTCTCACATTGCATTAATACCAAGGAACATGTGGTTCTTGAATGCTCACATCAATCTTGAAACTTTGGGTTACATGATGATCATCCATTTGTTTAAATTCATTGTCATATGAACTTGATCTTTTGATATGGATGGTTAATTTGAGAATGAGCTTTTCTATCCTTCTTGTTATTGAGATTCCATGAGTGTGTTTCATGGATATTTTACTTGGGGTGGTTGAGCTCTTATCTCTTGATCTTTAGCTCAGAACACTTGTGATTCAAAGTGTTCACATATAACTAATTCATGAGATTTCATATGTGTATTTCATACATTTATTATATAGATTATTGAGCTAAAGTTCTAATCCTTTTTATATGATTTTGTAGGCCAAAACACTCAATATATATTCCCCAAGATCAAAGGAGTTTGATGCCACAGAGTTCGGAAGGGTTGCAATGGCATTTGGGGCTGAATTGTGTTAATCTGGAATTTACTGTAGCTAGGTCGACCGGCGGCACTGTAGCTAGGTCGACCGATTTTCCCAGAACCAAAAGGTTCGAGGTCTGTGACATTTCGGTCGACCGGCCCATGAATTCCGGTCGACCCGTTTTGCCAGAACCGAAAAGTTCTAGCTGCAGCAGGTTCCGGTCGACCGGCCCATGAATTCCGGTCGACCGCCAGCCCCGAGCCAACCAAGTTTGACCTCGAAATCCACCTCGTGGCCAGCCCCTTTCCATGGATTTGTTTAATCAAACCCTACCTAATCTTCCATGATTTATGGACCTGGTCTGGAGGGTGTCCAAGGACCATTCCAAGGGTTATAAAACCAACATGAGAGGGTTAGAAACCCTAGTTGATGGAGTTGATGAAGTGAATCAAGGGAGGCCATTTCGAGAGCACTGTAGCACCTCCGTGAACAGTGTTTCGAGCAGAACATCTTCATCCTTCCAAGAGATTCAAGCCTAGATCTGAAGCTATCTCAATCTCCAAGGAAGTAAGAAGCAATCAAGGCTTACAAAGGTGATCAAAGCTACATCCATACACCTCTTCATCAACTCAAGAGGATCAAAGAAGATCAAAGCTACATCCAATATCCTCTCCATCAATTCAAGGTGATTCAAGCTCATATCTCAATCCAGCATCCTCCAAGAAAGAGTAGAAGCAAGTAAGGCTAAGAGGGAAGATCAAAGGAGGCTTCAAAGGGGTGTTCAAAGCAAGAGGAGTTCGAGTTACTGTTCACGTGAACATTACTCCGTGAAGAACATCTTCATCCAATCCAAGGTATTCAAGCTCATATCAAAGAGATCATCTTTCAAGATCTGTGAAGAAGGAAGCAAGGATCAAGGTAGCATCTATTCACTTCTTCATCTATTCAAAGAGATCAAAACGAAGATCAAAAGAGGAGGATTGGAAGAACAGTTACTGTTCACATGAACAGTACTCCGTGAAGAACAATCATCCATTCAAGGGTGATTACAAGAAGATTGATTTGCAAGAAGAAGAGATCCCTACTGCTGATCAACAAAGCATATCGATACAAGGGCCAATTCCTTCTTACTCAATCTCTTGTTTTAATTCAACTTGCTGTCCTGCTCTAACCTCATGATTTCTCAAGATAAAACAATCATGCACAGAGTGACCATGTCTACCACAATAATAACACTGGACATTCTTTTTCTGGAAAACATGATATTTAGCATTGAACATGTTATGGTGCATGTTTGGATGAGAATGCTGAATTTTACCTTTCCTTCGAGCAGTATGCCCTTTTTGGTGACCACATGAAGTGGTGGCTTCCGGTGAGCCAAAATCTTGGATTTGGGCAAACATTGACAGGAAATCATTCAAACCTTGAATTTCATTTTCAAGTGAGGAAATGTGATGTTTAGATTCAACAAGGCCCTCTTCGCATGCTGCCAATTGCTCATTGAGCATGGCGTTTATTGCTTTAAGATTTTGATTTTGTTGTTCTAAAGCATGCAAAGTTTCAGAGTGATCTTCAATGACAAATTTGCCTTTATCATGTGCAACCAATTTTTCAAGCAATTCTTCTTCAACTTTTTCATGTTCAATTTTCTTTTCCAACAATTCTCTATTCTCCTCTTTTAGAGAATCAATCAAATTTTGTTGCCATTCAAGATCATCATGGAGACCGACATTTATGTTTCTCAAGAATGAACATTTTTCACATGCAAAATTAGCAGAGCATGAAACAGAATTTTTATTTTCTTCAATCAACCTCTCATCATGAATAAGCCCATAGGCCATAGTTTGATCATTAGAGATTGCCTTAGGTTGGTTTTGAAGTTTTATTACAATTTCTTCCAACCTAGTGATTTCATCATGAAGATTTTCATTTTCATCTTTTAGACATGCAATGCTTTGTTTATGTGTGTCTAGATCAAAAGAGAGCTCTTCAAATGCAGAACACTTTTTACAAATCAAGATTTCATGTTGGTTAATTTTCTTGAGATCCTTTTTCAACTTTTTATTTTCTGATATTACCTTTTTGTATTGTGTAAACAACTCATCATAGGATTCCATAAGTTCTTCAAAAGTGAATTCCTCGGAATCAGAATTTACCTTCGATGAGGATGGTTTGCTTGACTCTTCTGCACGGTCGGCCATGAAGCATTCTTGTTCTTGTTCTTGTTCTTTTCCTTCATGGATTTTCACCAACTTGTCCAGCACTTGCTTGGCTGTGCTGCAAGAAGACACAAGATGAGTTAGTCTTAGATCAACTGCAGATGTAATTAAGTTATATGCAAGATGATTATCATTATGTTTGGTCTCATGTTCGGCTAACCAATCAATTGAATTTGATGGCAGCTCATGAGGACCATTATATATAAGAGTCCACAATTGTGGATCTATGGAGCTAACATAGATGAACATTCTTCCAACCCATGTAGAAAAATCTGAACCATCATAAATGGGCGGAGAAACCATCGAAGCAAGTGTAGCATGTGAATCCATCTAAATAATAAACACCGGGATCTTTCCATGCAGATCGTTGGATCTGGGAATGACAGAGCTTAGCTCTGATACCACTTGTTGGGTCCCGTGAGGTGTAAACGGATCTAGAAGGGGGGGTTGAATAGATCCTATCAGAAACTTTGGCCTATTTAAAAAACTCTTAGCTAGCGGAAGCTTAAACCACTCTTATAAAGTGAATGAATCACTTAGGCACAATGCACAGCGGAATTAAGTAGAGTGGCTCAAGTGAAAAGACTTGAATTACAAGCTATGAAACGTCCACACTTCTTTAAGTGAATTACAGAGCATAACACATAGATGAACATGCAATGGCTTGCAACAACCGTGTGTGTGTGTGTGTGCTATGTTGATCACTCAAAGTGCATATGTGTGTGAGTAATATAACCAAGTGTGGAAGCACACGAACCTGCGAATGGGGTTAGAAGATATAGATCAATCACACACAATAAACAACCCACAACACAGGGATTTTTAAGGTGGTTCAGTTGCAACCCCGCAACCTACGTCCACCCCTCACCAAAACCCGGTGAGGCTTCCTTGCTGACTCACAGCTTGACCCGGGGACACGCCCCAAACCACAGAACAGAGAAAACTCTCTTTCTGTCTTCCTACACACAAAGCCGGCAGGGACGGCTACACCGCAGATCGGAGAACTCCCGATTGCCTTCCTACTAACCACCTGGTAGGGACGTCAACACCGCAAATCGAACAACCTCCGATTGCCTTCCTACTAACCACCGGTAGGGACGATTCACAACTTCAATGTTTAACAATATTGAAAGTAAAACAGATGTGAAGGAATTAAAACAAGAGATTGAGTAAGAAGGAATTGGCCCTTGTATCGATATGCTTTGTTGATCAGCAGTAGGGATCTCTTCTTCTTGCAAATCAATCTTCTTGTAATCACCCTTGAATGGATGATTGTTCTTCACGGAGTACTGTTCATGTGAACAGTAACTGTTCTTCCAATCCTCCTCTTTTGATCTTCGTTTTGATCTCTTTGAATGGATGAAGAAGTGAATAGATGCTACCTTGATCCTTGCTTCCTTCTTCACAGATCTTGAAAGATGATCTCTTTGATATGAGCTTGAATACCTTGGATTGGATGAAGATGTTCTTCACGGAGTACTGTTCACGTGAACAGTAACTCGAACTCCTCTTGCTTTGAACACCCCTTTGAAGCCTCCTTTGATCTTCCCTCTTAGCCTTACTTGCTTCTACTCTTTCTTGGAGGATGCTGGATTGAGATATGAGCTTGAATCACCTTGAATTGATGGAGAGGATATTGGATGTAGCTTTGATCTTCTTTGATCCTCTTGAGTTGATGAAGAGGTGTATGGATGTAGCTTTGATCACCTTTGTAAGCAATGGCATTTGGATGGATGAAGATGTTCCGGTCGACCGGAATTCATGGGCCGGTCGACCGAAATGTCACAGACCTCGAACCTTTTGGTTCTGGGAAAATCGGTCGACCTAGCTACAGTGCCGCCGGTCGACCTAGCTACAGTAAATTCCAGATTAACACAATTCAGCCCCAAATGCCATTGCAACCCTTCCGAACTCTGTGGCATCAAACTCCTTTGATCTTGGGGAATATATATTGAGTGTTTTGGCCTACAAAATCATATAAAAAGGATTAGAACTTTAGCTCAATAATCTATATAATAAATGTATGAAATACACATATGAAATCTCATGAATTAGTTATATGTGAACACTTTGAATCACAAGTGTTCTGAGCTAAAGATCAAGAGATAAGAGCTCAACCACCCCAAGTAAAATATCCATGAAACACACTCATGGAATCTCAATAACAAGAAGGATAGAAAAGCTCATTCTCAAATTAACCATCCATATCAAAAGATCAAGTTCATATGACAATGAATTTAAACAAATGGATGATCATCATGTAACCCAAAGTTTCAAGATTGATGTGAGCATTCAAGAACCACATGTTCCTTGGTATTAATGCAATGTGAGAACATATAATGCAAGTTGTGAATGGGCATCATGAAACCAAATACATGGAGAGTGATAAACAAGTGTTTTTAAACATTTGTTGAATCTGTATATTTCAAAAAGTGGCTATACTTAAAGTAAGCTCAAGGCAGAGCAATGGCACTGTTGCTGAGAAATATATCTCCTCATCAAAGAAAATTAGGTTCGATATGTCATGAGGTGACTATGCTATCTCTGTTCTAAGTGAAGCAAAATCGTGAGCTACACTGAGTAACTGGGGGTGCTTGCGTCTGGTAAACGTGCACACTCACGTCAAAAGGTGATTGCTACACTTGACTGCTCGTAAAATGATGACAATCATCTTTCAAATGATTTCAAAAAGAAAAATCTGAATGTGTAGCACTCATGAATCAAATCTAAGTCATCTAAGTGTTTAGCCTCAATACTTATTGTGGTCGCTCTCAAGGGAACCAATGAAACTGAATGAGTAAGATAAGAGAAGGTTAATCTGATTTTGACATGAATTTCTGGTTCACTACTATTAAACTTGGCTGCAAATGTCCTCATGTGATTCTACTGAGTAGGCCAGAACTCATTAGCATTAAACCAATTTGAACGTCAGAGCTAGTTCATTTGGGTTCTATAACTGAAAATTCTGAAATATCCATAACTCTGATTTATGAACTCGGTTTCAGATTAAAGAACCTCCATTCATTCTTGAGAAGTCATATCTTGATGCTCCTTATTGTTTGCCTTCATCTGTCACATCTACATAAATCATTCAGGATGCCATGATTACATCACCATACTTCACAAGTGCTATAATCCAACCAGTGGTATCATCTTGATGCACTTTTCAAGTCGCATCCAAAATCATTTGTGTCCTCTGTCCAGTGACATCACATTACTTTCTCATTCATTGGCATGTGGCATAAGTTCTAGCATCATTGGCATCATGTTTTCATGCATTAGGGTGGCATGCATGTCTTGACTTCATACAATTGTAGCTTGCATCATAATTTGATCATTTCCATGCATTGCATAGAAAATCCAAACAAAATCTGAATATTGGAAAACCACTAAAAATCTGCAAATTTTGAAATCAAAAATTTGATCTTTGGCTACATTGTCTTTGCCAAGCCACGGAACACCACCATGTTCGATACATCTATATCATTCATTGGTATCAGTCATATAACTGGCTTTCCACAATTGGTTGTTCTCTTTGGTTATTTTGTCAATCATAATAAGTGTACAACCATTGGCATGTATTTCCACATCATCTTCTGGAATGTTACCTGCAATGACATGTTTCTCCACATTATGGCTTCTTGTAATGATGTCACAGGAGATCCCGAGCATTATGTAAGTCATTTTGTGTGCGTCATTAATGTGAGTATCTCTTTCTCTTTCCTGGCTCTTTTTGATGTTGTCAAAGGGGGAGAAGTATTCATGTGAGTCATTAACCAAAGTATGTGGTAAGATTGTGTGAGTCATTAATGTGAGTATCTCTTTCTCTTTCCTGGCTCTTTTTGATGTTGTCAAAGGGGGATAACATCACACACATATGCACTTTAAGTGATCAACATAGCACACACACACACACACGGTTGTTGCAAGCCATTGCATGTTCATCTATGTGTTATGCTCTGTAATTCACTTAAAGAAGTGTGGACGTTTCATAGCTTGTAATTCAAGTCTTTTCACTTGAGCCACTCTACTTAATTCCGCTGTGCATTGTGCCTAAGTGATTCATTCACTTTATAAGAGTGGTTTAAGCTTCCGCTAGCTAAGAGTTTTTTAAATAGGCCAAAGTTTCTGATAGGATCTATTCAACCCCCCCTTCTAGATCCGTTTACACCTCACGGGACCCAATAAGGTGCCACTAGACTAAGGCAGATAGAGCTTGGTTAGGGCGGAGTGCCACTAGACCAAGGTGGGTAGAGCTCGGCCAGGGCGGAATACCACAAGCCAAGGGAGAGATTTTATGGGCCCAGTGGGACAAGTTTGGTATCTCTTAGCGTGTTTACGTAGCTATTTGCGGTGGAATGCCGAAGGATGGCAAGTATGTATTAGTTATGAATGCGGGTTCCACACTGGGGGTAGAGAGTCAATCCCGGTGGGACTAAATGGGAAGCATTTTGCAGGATAAGGAGGAATCCCGTTCTAACATTGAATGAAATGCAGCAGATGGGTCCTCTAAGCGAGGAGCTCGAAATCTTTAGTAGTCGAGCTTGTCGAACAGTTAGCATCTGCAGTGGGTTGTCCAGTTCACGGTGGGATGTTGGTGTGCCCTGAATAATCTCGTTCTCTCTTCTTTTAACTTTGGATGCCCCCATGCTGGGGCGGATAGTCAGAGAGTTCTTTCTCCTTTTAGTGTCCCCAAGCTAGGGTGGATAGCTGAAGACGAGTTGTTCAAAGCACGTCTTTCCATTGGGTAGCTTGTTCGCTCCACGAGTAGTTGTGTAGGCAGACAATAGCAGGGAAATCCGGCCGTTGGACTCCACCCTCTTCTCTTTTGTTGGCAGTCCTCGAGTGGGGAATAGAGTCTTGCTATGCCCAGCGGCACCTCAGAGCTTGATTGCGGCTGAGCATATTTTAATTCTTGCCCCCCTTGCTCGGAGAGAGCTGAGCCTCCATTATTGTGTGCTGGAGCATATAGAGCAGCGGCTACGTTGTGCCGGGTCATTTTATTTGGAAGGAGATTCTTCCTTGCATCTTTATCATTTTGCAGTTGGCCCTGATATGAGTGGACTCCATTCTTGAGCTGATGGCTTGAATAAAGAGGGCAGCACATCGAGCAGTAAAGCAGCATCTTTTCTTTTATTCCTGGGTTTATTTCTTCTCTGGTCTTCAGCAGTTGTCTCGGAGACGGTGCAACAATTACATTTGTTTGGCCTCTTGCCACAACGGAGGGACCTCGGGATGCATCTTAGAAGGTGTACCTTCCTGATTGATGTACGGAAACTGTGTTAGCCGTCATCTTGAAAATGGGCATCATGTGAGGGTGAGGTGGATCCACCCTATATTCTCCAAGTTGTAATTCACCACTTTGGACTAAGTCTTCCATGATGTCTTTGAACATATAGCAGTCCTCGATGAGATGTCCCCTCTTCCGATGGTAGGGGCAAAATCGAGGGTCATCTTTTCTTTCGATGTCATTTGGTCTCTTGAGCTCCGGGAGGACGACCCTGTTGTACTCAAGGGCCCAATCAAACAGACGCTGGGTCTTATCTTGCGGAAAGGAGTATGGTCTTTTCATTCTTGCCCTTAGTGAAGGGGGTTTTTGTTCAGCAACCTTGGTGGAGGAGGAGCCAGTTGCCTCCTGTGCTTTCCTCCACTGACGCTCGAAGGCTACAAAGTCAGCTGCTTCTATTTCTTCTGGTGCCGGTTGTTCTTTAATTAGCTTGTGCTCTTGAATTGGAGGAGTAAAATCCGGGCAATATTTGGCCAGAAAGGCTTCAATTTCAATTGCCACATCTTCTAATTGGTCGAAGGATTTGACTTCGAGGCCAATTACCCTTTGCATGATCTCTTTCCTCAGATTGCGCTTGCATAGCTGGACAGCGTCCTTGCAGCTTGGTGGATGTTTGCATCCGGAGTGGAGGTTCTTCCAGCGTTGAATGTAGTTTGAAGCAGACTCATCATCTCTCTGTTTGATCATATATAACTCTGCCTCGGTGACTTCTTCCTCAGCAGATTTTATCTCAGTTGCTTGTTCTATTACTGGCTTGTTTGTTATGGCTGTCGCCGTTGGATTCCGGCGTAAGCCAGCTGATTGTAGAGGCGGCATTGCATGAGACGTGGAAGCTGCCCCCTGACGTGCCTGGAGAGCTGAGGGGTACGCGGGGGCCGCGTGGTATAGCTGCCGCGGGAGGGTGTTCCCGTCATGGCCTTGTGTTGACTGTGGCATAGCTGGTTGCAGTGAGGCTTCAAATGATTTAGCGTCACCTTGTAGGGCTTCGGATGAGGGTCCTGCCTGCCCGAGTGTGACTAGGAGTAAGCCCATCTCAGTTAATCTTTTTCTTAGTGTCTCCACTTCTTGTATTTTCTGATAGAGCTCCATCATCAGAGCGGAGTTAGCTTGATAGGAGCTGGGAGTGCTGTTTCCCGTGCTGATTCCAGGTGGGACTAGCATCATTTCATTGTCGGCATGGGACACATATGGTCCTGTATGAGTGGATGTTCTTGCCCCCATGCTCTCATGTTGAGGAGGGGTATAATAGCATGCTTCTTCAGTAGGCGGTGGAGGATGCCCCCACCCTTCCTGAGGTTGATGGTGAGAGATAGGTGCTGCAACTTAACCTGCCCTTACCGGTGTATAGCATATTTCTTCGTCATCTTCTTCAACAGCTCGGCTCGCACTGGGCAAGGCCGATAGGGTATTGCAGGAGAGGACAACGCCGCTCCCTCTGTCTCTTGGCTTATTCTTCTCTTGCCTTTTTGTAGTTGGCACCTGGTGTGTGATGTGAACTCTGGTTGTCTCTTGAGACGACAGCTGGCATAGAGACACTGTATTGATTGCTCTTTCCATAGTAGGTAGCTCATGCGGGCGAGGAGGATCAACCTTATAGTCGCCCAGTTGTAGCTCCCCTCTTCTGATTAGCTTTTCAATAGCACCTTTAAAGATGTAACAATCTTCAATATGGTGCCCAACCATCTGGTGATATGGGCAGAAGCGAGGATGATCCTTCTTTCTAGCATCTTCCGGTTTCTTCGGCTCTGGTAGAGTAACCTTGTTATTTGCAACAGCCCATTCGAAGAAGATTCGAGTCCTCTCCTTGGGGAAAGAGTAGAGGTTTTTCATCTTGGCCCGCAAGGACGGGACTTCTTGCTACTCAGCTGGCTTAGCAGGAGGTGGGTTGGTAATTCCTTCCTCCTTTTCTTTTTGTTGAGCGAACACTTTGAAATCAATTGTGTGAACTTCCTTGGGCGATGACCATTTGTCAATAGACTTGCCCTTTTGGCTTGTAGCGGCTGGAGTAGAAGGAGAGCTGGAGCTGAAGGCTTCAATCTCCGTGACCACATTATTTAGCTGGTCAAAAGACCGTATTTCAATTCCGATCATCTTGCTGAGGATTTTCTGGCTCAGATTCTACTTGCATATTTGCACGGCATCCTCTGGATGTGGCGGCCACTTGCATCTCATACTGAGATTCTGCCATCTTTTGATGTACTCCAGGGCTGACTCATCATGTCTTTGCGTGGAGGCATACAGCTTGGCTAGTGTGACCTCTCTTTCAGCAACATGGAATCGCTCCCGGAACTTCTGTTGCATAGCTGCCCAATCACTTATAGAGCCGACTGGCAGATTGGAATACCATTCAAAAGCTAGGCATGTCAGTGAGGACCCGAAGAATTTTAGCATGTAGGCTTCATCTGTTGCCAGATCGCCCATTACTGTCATATAGTAAGCAATATGCTCTTTAGGAGAGCCTTGCCCGCCAAACTTTTCAAATTTGGGCGGCTTGTTGATGCCAGGCGGGAGCCTTTTTGCGGCATACTGCGGCGAATATGGCACCTTGTAATCATCAGAAGTGCTGATATCACCCTCTGCCCTCTCGGCAAGCTTCATTTCAATTAGTTGTTCCACCATCGATCTATTTACCACTGTTGGGTCCACCGGCACCGAGTGGCAATGTGCAGAATGCTTTATAGAGGGAGTGAGTAGAGCTTCGACATGAGGTGTCGACGGCTTCGTTGGTGGCAACTGCTGCACTGGTGGAAGAGCTAGTTGCACCAAGGGTGGCTGTAGGGAATGTGGCTGCAGAGCGGCCTTGCCATAGCATGTTGCTTGAGAAGTAGTTTGGGGTGTAGCATCGACTGGGTTAGGAACTTCCCGGGATGATTCAGCATGCACGTCATGTTGCCAGGGAAAAGGGGCTTGTTCATTTCTTTCATTCAGTTGCCTCTTCAAGGCTTCAATCTTTTGCTGGTAATTTTGTAACATCATTAAGATAGCTGGGTCTTGCACTGCCATAGCAAAGGTACCCTTGAATGCTTCGCCCGAAACATCTTCAGACGGGGCTGGCAGAGTAATCTCTTCTTCTTCAGAAGTCACCCTGTTGGCAGTCGAAGCAGTGATAATTTGCTTCTCTTTGGCTACTTCG
Source organism: Amorphophallus konjac (assembly GCA_022559845.1). Taxonomy (NCBI): domain Eukaryota; kingdom Viridiplantae; phylum Streptophyta; class Magnoliopsida; order Alismatales; family Araceae; genus Amorphophallus; species Amorphophallus konjac. The sequence continues at coordinate 90,131 of JAHNEJ010002303.1, read as the reverse complement.
AGCATTTCTCTTACAGCTTTGCCTCTTCTTGTCATTAGCCCGGGCCTTACAGCTAACTTGGCCAACTCTTCTGGTTCTTCGGGTAGGGCCCCATATATGCTAGCCACCCCTGCCATGTTGCAAGTGAAGACTTGGATTATTTTTCTTTGCCCCCAGACTGTCTTCTTGACTTGACTAGGGAAGGTTGACTTTTCAAACATTGATATCCTTTTATTCTCTTCATGCTGTGGAGAAGCTTCAGAGCACTTGGCTTGCAAGTCATCTTCATGTTCATTGATGTGCATGAATGACACCATTCTTCTTTCTTTGCCTTCTTCTTTTCTTTCGGCGCTGATGGCGCGGAGTAGCCTTTGCCGACTTAGGAAAGAACTTTCTAAGCCATAGAAGTAATTCTGGACCACTTGGGCCATTCCTTCTTGATTGTGCCCTGGAGAGCGGGTAGGAATTAACAGTTGGTTTTGCATCAACGGCATGTAGGAGGGCCGCGATAGTCTAGTAGCCCCGTTCGGTCTTGTCGAACGTCGGAAAACATTGGTCTGCCTGGCACAGACCCTATGAGCGGGTGGAGAGGCCACTGGCATGACCTCTTCTTCCTTTGGTGTAGCTTTATTGCCCCCACACCTGGGGTCCTTGACAGTTGATGTTGAATCTTGCGGGGTCAAAACTGGGCCCCGGGTTCTCTTGAGAACCCAAATTTGCTTGAATTTTGGTAGCTTGGGAGCTAGCTTCCCCTGGACAGCCATGTTTAGATTGGCCTTCTGGCTTGCTAATGCCTGTAAGGCGTTGTGAACGGGAACTGCTGGGATAATATGATCCGGCAAAGCTTCAGCATGGCGACCGTTCAGATAAACACGAATGCCACCAATTAGAACAGACTTCCCAGAAGCCGAGAGTCGGCCTCAGGAAACAGCAACAACTCTTTTCCTTTGGTTCTTCTTCTTCTTGCGCCCGGACGCCTTGTCACTGGCGGGGACAGCATGGTAGTCCATGTGGTGGATAAAGCATGAGATAGTATGGCAAGACGGAGTGGTTCCCCGCGGACAGCTCGCCATTGCAGGGGCTACGGCCTTGGTCGCAACAGTCTTGTCAGCTTCCTCTTCCTCGGTCCTCAGCAAGCCGATGAAAGTGACTCTGAGAAAATTAGGGAACCCCACCACCAGTGGCAGATTCCCGAAAGCAGTGGGCACTGCCAAGTACCCGTGCTCCGCGTGGGTAGCGACCACTTGAGGGCCGAATGCAAGCACAGCAAATCCGCCAGCCATTGAGATCAGTGCAAATCAGAATGAGCAAACAATCAGTATTTTGGGGAAGGCCTCCAGGCCTTCTACTTTGGCGAAGAGATGAAGGGAGACTCGGTCCCACCGGGCGTGCCAGCTTGTGGGAATGTTTTTTTTATTCTTTGTTTATAATAATTATTTATTTTATTTATTAGTTTATTGGTTGGTTTATTAGGCGTGCCAGTCACCGGAGTGACAATTTATTATGCGCTCAGTCTGACTCAATCAGTCGATTGTGAAGTCCGTGTCGGGACCGGAAGTCCGTCATACCATAAAGGCTATGACGTTAATTACGCCCTTCCAAAGAAAGACAACCCTTGATTAATCGCCAAAGTAGAAGGATCCCAGGGGCAAAACCAATGTGATAGGTATGCTCATTCATTTGCATGATAGAAGATGCATGCGATTATGCAAAACGAGATATGACATTAACATACGGAATAAATCCGGCAGCATATCCCCTTGTCTTGGTCTGTGCCAAGTGGGAATATAGGACATCCATCCACGGAGTGCCGAGATGGAAGCCTAAAGAAAGATGGGCGTAGCCCGAGATCCAAGAGGATCTAGATGCAACGGGACGATATCCATTATCATGGTACTTATTGATACCCCCTTAAGAAACTATTGGAGGACATGCAGTGGCAGAACTCCAAGAGTCAGCAGGGTTAGAAGAAAACATCGCGGTCAAACGGTGTAATGTGGGTGAATTTCGGCAGCATGTCCCCTTATCTTGGATTATGCCAAGAAGAGATAGGCCATCACCCACGGGATGCCGGGATGAAGGCCGAAAGAGAAGGGCACCAGGCCCGGGGACACTGCTTGCATTCATAGCATCAATTGATGTTTCCTTGGAATCCATCAGAGCACATGTAGTGACAGAGCTCTTTGGGTCCATAGGGTTACAGAGGAATCCGGATCGGAACTGAATAATGTGGGGGAAGTCCTCCCCATTACTGTATCTCTTCAGGGTATACGCAATGGTCTCTGAACATCCCTCATACAGATATGTGGAAAGATCAAAGGGTAGAATGAAGAGCTGATGGAGGTTCTCGGCACGATTGTTGCATAAAAGGGGGGGTTCCCGGCGCCAGGGGGGTTCTCGGCGCGAAAGTCACCGCGCCGGGAACTATTCATGGCGCCGGGAGGCTTCCGGGCCAGAAAGGTTACATTGAGAAGGTTTCTCGGCACGATTGTTGCATAAAAGGGGGGGTTCCCGGCGCCAGGGGGGTTCTCGGTGCGAAAGTCACCGCGCCGGGAACTATTCATGGCGCCGGGAGGCTTCCGGGTCAGAAAGGTTACATTGAGAAGGTTTCTCGGCCAGTCAAGCGGAGAGAAAGGGGGTTGTCGGCGCGCCCAACTCTCGGCGCGCGAAGTGCCGCGCCGGGGGCTATTTGGTGCGCCAGGAAGGTCTTGTGCCGAGAGGGTTTCATAGTTCAAGGGTCTCAGTGTTTTACGGAGCTCTGTTCTAGATGTTTCTGGGATTTTGGCTCAGATTGAGACAGGATTTGGGGTGCGAGAGGGAACTGTATCAAGGTTTTTGACTGGAAGAATACCAGGGGATTATTGGGAGACAAGGTCCGTAGGGAGATTGAGACCATCATCTGTTCAAAGCGCCCTGCAGATATGTCTTTATTTGCTGCCGGCCGTCTAGGAAGTTCAAGAGATGACTGTCTCTGATCCCCTGGACGAACCTAATGGCATCGAGGAAACAAGCCGAAGATAAAAGGGGTCACAAAGCCCACGGCACTGGAACTCTTCGGAAACTCTAGATCCCAATCACCCATGGATTAGAATGAGGGACCCAGAAGTTTTGCTTCAGGAGCAGAAACAACGGGGAGCAGAGCAGAACGGCCAATGCGCACGCCCAAAACTCACGCTTCCAAACGAGCATACGTAAAAGAGATGTACAGAGAATGAAGATCGAATGTATTTGAAATTGAAAACAAGGGGAAGACCCTGCTCGTTCATAGATACATATACAGTCGATTACATCACCCACCTATGTCCAATCATAAGAAACAGAGGGAACAACAGCATTCCTCAAAGGAAAGAAAGATGAAGGCGAAATACAGAAGACGCACATCAGAGAAATGAAAAGCAAGAAAAAGAAACAGAAGACGGGGGAGGGCGGAGCATTGACTCCTCTCCCTCCCCTTTTAGCAGACCTTCTCCTTCTTCTCTCGATCTTTCAACAGTCGCCGGTTTCCTGGAGCTAGGTGTGGACTTCTCTCTTCCTTTCTTTTGTTTCAGGCTATCTTCTCTTCTGTTGACGCTTCTCCTTTATCGTTCTCTCTATCTCCTCTCTTTTTTTTTGCTGTGAGATAAAAGGGGGGGGGGTTTATAGCCCTTTTCTCAACGTCTTCTTGGCGGGCATATCTCGACTTGCCTTACCCACCTTCCCGGCGCGTCTCAGTCTAATGGGGAGCTTCCCGGCGCGCTAGGCTTGATTGGGCTTGGTGAGAGAATCTCGGCGCCGTGCTCATAAGCCCATTTAGGGCTTTTAGATGCTTTCAATTCTTTCTATCAGTGGGCTCCAACTATCAAAGCCGTTAGCCCTGCTTCTTCACTTGCTAGTCCCTCGAGTCTGTCAGGCCAGGCGAAGGTTTTTTTTTGTTGGTGAGTTGGTATAGTTTCATCAGAATGCTTCTGGAGGTTTTCATCAGTCAATAGACTTGCAATTTCATCAATACTGCCATATGGGCGATGACGACACCGAACATCAGCTTGGTCGGGGAGGATTTCAGCCGGGTAGATAGTTTTAGTGATGACTCTTCTGTAGTTCCGGCTTTGCAGGAATCCCTGGGATCTTTATTTCTGATCTAATCTTCTCTTCGGTCCCATCTTTATTCCTAATTATATTTCAGGTGTCAACATGCCTTTGCCAAACTGTTCACCAAACTGATCTTTGTCCATGTCCCTCGTCATCAGAATATTCTGGCCGATGCCCTCGCCTCGTTGGCATCATCTTTAAGGTTCCCTCTAGGAAGGTGGTTTGATTCCATTTCCATCTACAAGCGTCACGCCCTTGCAATCGATGATGCTTCTTACGTAGATATCAAGGACATGATAGCAAGACAGGCCATACAGGAAGAAATCCTTGAGAAAAGGGAAATCATGTTGACAGAATTAGAAGAAGAATTGGCTGATGAGGAGAAGCCATGGTTTTACGAAATTGCCAAGTATTGCAAAGATCAGTCTTACCCTGAAGAAGCCACATCGGAAGATAGAAAAGTCATAAGGAGAGTGGCACAAAGATACATGCTGGTCGGAGGAGTGCTGTACAAGAGGAGTCTTACTGGTGTTCTTCTAAGATGTCTCGACGAAGAGGAGGTCTGGAAATGTGTCGAGGAACCACACTCTGGTGTGTGCGGTGGCCATGTGAATAGCCAAATGCTTGCCAATAAAATCTTTCGGCAAGGCTTTTATTGGCCCACCATGGAAGAGAATTGTACCGTCTATGTCCGCAGGTGTGTCAAGTGTCAACTTCACGCCGATAAAATTCATTCCCCATCTTCTTCACTTCATCCAGTATCCTCCCCATGGCCTTTCTCCATGTGGGCTTTTGACGTCATTGGTCCTCTTGGTAATCCTAACTCCCTCACTAAGCAAAAATCATTCATCCTTACTGCAACGGAGTACTTCACCAAATGGGCCGAAGCCGAAGTTTACGTGGAAGTTAAAGCGTCAACAGTATGCAAATTCATCATGAAGAACATCATCGCCAGGTTCGGCATTCCAAGCACAATCATCACTGACAATGGGCCGTAATTTATTTCTCAGGACCTTCAGGATCTCTGCAAAAGGTATAAAATTGCATTGCATCATTCATCACCTTATTATCCACAAGGTAATGGCCAAGCAGAGGCCACTAATAAACCATTGATTAAAATCATAAAAAAGACCTGTGAGCCAAACAAGTTCTCGGATTTGCCAGAAAAGCTGATTGAGGCTTTATGGGCCTTTCGCATTTCAATCCGTACTCCCACTGGGCAAACTCCGTTCGCCCTTACTTATGGGATGGAGGCGGTAGTTCCGTATGAAATCTTGGTTCCTTCTCTCAGGGTACAGTTGGACAAGGAACTTCCCCTCGACGAACGTCGTGATTCACTCCTTGCTCAATTGGAACTCTTAGATGAGAAACGGCTGGCTGCCGCCGAGCATGCACGTGTATATCAGAACAGACTCACACGTTTTTATCAAAAAAAGGTCATTGAAAGGAAATTTCAAGTTGGTGAAATGGTAGTGAAAAAAATATTTGTAAAATCTGGTGGGCCGCGTTCTAAACTCCAACCCAATTGGGAAGGACCGTACGTGGTTCAAGCTGTGCATCCTGACAACGCCTACAGGCTAGTCAATGCTGAGGGGATCGAGTTATCCCACCCTTGGAATGGGCTTTATCTTAAAAAGTACTACCCTTAGATGGGTGTACATAGTGTCAAAAATGATGAAATGAAAAACAACAAAAATATGTATATATACAACAACAAAAGAACAAAAAAATAGAAAAAATGAAAAGAAAAAAATAGAAAATTCAAAATGCTAATGCATGGAGATCGCCATGTAGTTAAGTCATTGCATTCAACCTCCATGTTGGGATAGGGTCTATTAAGACTTGGTAGGTTCTGGGTCTTGGTTTGCCAGAACCGTGGAGATCCATGTCCGGCTATTCGGCTTATGCCCCCCTCAAAAGAAGACAACATGCATGTACACATGTGTTCTATAAAAGATCGGTAGCATCGCTCATGGTGAGACTTCACTCAGAAGGTCTCCAGAGTGCTTAATTCTTCGTCCTCTCTCTCTTCGACCGAATGAGACAGTCGGCGCCCTTAAAACGCTGAGCATGGGAAACACGAACACAACCGGGTGAGTAGGGCTCAATTCCTCGAGCATGGGTCAGAGCACGAGAAGAGGGCAGTGTCCCCGCAGGCATCCAAGAGGGATTCGATAATGTCAAAATACTATATCCCTCACAAAAATCTGTCAAAAAAAATCAGAAAAGAAGAGCAAAATCAAAGTCAAGTGAAAAGCCTGGTCGTAACCATGCTTGATCCCACAAATGAAACATCTTTGACTGAAAGTCAAATTCTATACAAAATGGGTCATGAGATGTAAATGCTCGAGATTTGGTCTGAAGTTGCCCGAAAGGGGAAGTTAAGTGCGCCCCTACTGGCTTGTCAGGTTAACGGTTTTGTCGGTCCTCTCAGGAGGTTTACCCCCCTATACTCTTCCTTCTTCCTCTGAAGATGAAGGCTCAATGGAGTTCCTGAAGGGTGAAACTCGCCAAAGTCTGCAACCACCTTTCAACACAAACGTATGGTTGTCCATTTTGAAAAGCAAAAGCCGTTGTCGTGAAGGAGTCTCCGTGCTTCTGGCCGGTCAAGACCTTTATCTACCACCTTAATGTCTTCTTGTCTAACCTCGGGCTTAGACCAATGCAAGCGCGTCACCTATAGGTGCGACGGCGTCTGATTCCGGGTCAGCGTCGCGCGGTTGGTCATTTGGGTTCCAAGGTGTTCCATTATATACCGTCCAGAGTTGTGAGAAAATAGACCCGAGTCGGGCAAATCATTTACCTCGAACACTTTTTGGGTGAATCCCTACGGTCGGAAGCAACTGGGAGCCTAAGCATGGCATGACGGTATTGTCATCAGGATAAGTCTTAGCCGGCGGGATTATCATTCGAGGAGTTTAGAGGCACGAATCAACCTAGATGTGCACTTAGGATGCCTGGGGGGTTAGCAAGAAACCCTTGTTCTCGTGCAGGTTAGATGTTATATGGGTTGGTCATCATGCATTATCAAAAACAAAAAAATAATAAATCAAAAATAAACAAAAAAATGATAAAATCAAAAATCTAAAAAAAAAGAGGGGCAGAAAAATGTTTATGCACAAAAAAATGGAAATGTAAAAGACCAAAAAAAATAATAAAAACAACAAAACACAAAAAAATTAATAAACACACAAAAACAAAAATTACATATTGCACGTTGGCATTTGTATGCAGCATTCCACTTTTAAATTTCCGTTTACATCTGTGTGCTTGTGTGCCGCATCCACCATCAAGGCTTGCCCCTTGACCCATTATCAAGGACAGTTGAAACAAACGCCTGTTTATTGAGCAAGGGGCAAGTCAGAACAGAAATTTTGACTTGTTTGTTTTAGTGATGTGTGCAGGAATTCGAGATAGCAAGAAAAAGGTGAAAATAAAAAAAACATCTTATTTCATTCCTCTTAGAAATTGTACATTAAGTTCCACCTTCTCTCTCTATATTACTCGTCCCACCGCTCTCCGGGCCAGATGCTCTTGAGGGAGTTACCCAACTACGAAAAGTGATACTTCTACCGCTCTGTGCTCCTCTTCCCATATCCACACCCCGGCGTTGATCTGCGGGGGCAGTAAGGAAGCTACTAACACGAAAGCCACGCTCTCGTGCTCTTCGGTAGCGTTCCTCGCCATCCTTCAGCCACTGCTCGGCGAGCCCGAGACTGGTCCTCAATTCAAATAATTGGACCTCCAGGGCCCTCTTTTCCTCTTTATCGGCCAATCTCTTGGCCTTTTCTCGTTCCCTGTCCCTTTCTCTCTCGGCGCGTTCTCTTTCTCTGTCTTCCCTCTCCAGCTGAAGGGTGATCCTCAGCTCCACGGCATCCCTAGAAGAGTCCTCACCTGAACGACGCTGCAGTTCCTCTTCTAGCTCAACTATTCTAGCTTCCTTATGCGCGCCATGCGCGTGTGCATCCTGTGTCTCTTTCTCCTGCCATACATATCATCTCAGGCATATGGCAATGCTCAAATAAGGGATATTAAATGGTGAGACTCTCACCTGCGCAGAAAACATCCCTTCTGCCTCCGCAGCCCGCTGTATGGTATGAGCAAGTTGCTCGTGGAGTAGATCTAATTCTGAGGTAGGAATCCATAGACTAGAAGAAATGCCGTTTGCCCCCATCGCCGATGAGACTGTATCGAGCTGGGCACGCTGCGACAGATAAGAGGTGACATTTAAGTGGTTAGGGCCATGAATTTCAAATCATATCAGGAGCATGTACATAAACACTTACTGATGAACCCAGAGCCGCTCAGGTGTCATTCAACTCTTGCTCCGTATCTGCCAAACGAGCTCGTAAGTTCGTTATTATGGTGTCACGGGCATCCTACACCCATGCCTTATGAGTTCACAAAAAATGAAAAAAAAATAGAAAAATGTAAAAGATAAAAAAATGGTTTCTTTTTACTTTACCTCCATAAGCCCTCCAAGCTGGAGCCTCTCTGCGTACATTGCCCTGTAAAGTCGTAGGTAATCCTCACTGTCTTGCGCTTGTGATTCTATGAGCGGCACCCTGCTGCCAGTCTTCATATTGTTCGGGGAAACGTACCCTCCAATCAACACAGGTTGCCGGTCCGCGCGTCTTCTTTCCGACGCTGGGTGATGTGGTCATATCCACCCATTCCTGGGCAAGTCCTAGGGTCCTCATGGCTAACCGCAGCCTCAGTGGCTCAATCTCATTCAAGCAATGGAGCCAGATGTCCCGCCCGAACCGGGCACGGCTTCCGATTACCCACGGCTGGTCGACATCGACCATGTTCAAGTAAGGCCTCCAGTTCACCTATATTAGGTTGTACATATCTTCTTAGTTACCCGAAAATACATATAAAAAATGGTAAAAAAAATGAATAAAACAAACAAAAAAAATGAGAAAAGTGTTCTACCATCGATGCAGGGAACTATTGCAGCTCCCGTCTCAACACCATCAGTTGGTAGGATAGAGGTGCTGTGCTCATGATGGTTTGCCATCGTCTAGCCAGCGGGATCGTCACTGGCCGCCAGTGTCGAGCTCTCCCCATTGGAATATAATAGTAGCTCCATAGCTACACCATCATGTGTCATTGGCATCAACAAATACAAAAAAAAGCATAAAACAAAAACCACAAAAAATAATCTTTTACCTGGATGAAGGGCGTAAACCCACTTATTGTCACCTCTCGGCCTGTCCTTTGCGATAGACCTGTGAATAGATGTGCTAGTACGGCAGCTCCCCAGGCGTACTGCCCTACTCTTTCTAAGTCCACGAGCAGCTCTAGGAAGCGACAGTGTATGTTGTCCCCCTTGGAGCCCAGTAGCAACTTGCCCAACAGGAAGAGGAGGAACCTCCTCAGGTCCATATTGGTCCTCTCCCAGTTGCTGGCATCCACGCAGTATACAGCACGGGCACCTCTTTCTGCCCTTTCCATGAATTCCTCCAGGGACTCGTCATCCCGTGGACGAATGTCAGTAAGCCCTAACGCCTCCATGATCGATGCCTTGGCTACTGACCTGTTCTTCCGACCGTCAAGGTCCAGCCCCAACAGCTTCTGGGCACCTTCTCGGTAGTCCGCGTAGGTGACGCCAGTCACCGCTTCCCCATCTACCTTCAGGCCCGTGATGTGGACCATGTCTTCCAGGCTGGGCTCCATGTGCCCCCATGGCATCAGGAATGCCAGACTCACTGGGTCCCATCTTTCATGCAGTGCTTGGATCAGGGCAAGGTCGAGCTTAATTGGCTCGATTCGGAGGAAGGCCCCGAACCCCATCACGTCTAACCTGGCCTTCTGGAAGTCCGGAAGACCTCGATATGCTGCCACTACCAGCTCCCACGAGATGTGTGATCGCATCATGCCCTGCACATACACAAGCGGTGAGAAAGGGGAGCTTTACTAAGCAAGAAAGGAGAAGAAAGGATGAAGAAAGGAACTAAGGGATCCACTTACAAGCTGTGATCGGGTTCTCTCACTGAGCTGCCCTTCGACTTCTGAGAGTCTCCTGGAGCTGCTACCAGATCTGCTCCTCTTTGAGGAGCGAGAAGACTCACCTTCTGCTCTGAAACTAGATTCACCCTCCATTCTGAAAGTTGAGCAACACTCACTACCCCCCTTTACAAATCTTCACTCTTCGGGTCAGCTCTTATGACTCTGGTGCTTCCAAGTCGAGTGAAAAGGGAGGTATTTATAGGATCGGAAAGGAGGTGATCTGGATCTATCACATCACCCCTATCAATAGCCCTTATGACAAGTCACCCTCCCTTTACTTTTGCGGCCACTCTACCATGTAGAGTGATCGATTCGGAGGCGTGATTTGTTGACTTGTCGTCCCTAGACGCGGTCCAAAAATTCCCCGTGTTCATTATCCCGTTGCGACTACTTTTAGCACAAAGGAGAAAGTGGGGGACATTTATGCGAGAAACTAGGACCAAGGGTCGATGTTGTTGAAATTGGTGGTAGATTCCTTTGAAAGTCATGGCCATGGTACACTCGCGTGCCATTTCGCCATGTGGAGTAAATGGAGCAGAGGCGTGATTTGTTGACCCGCCACCCCTGCGTGGTCTAAAAGATTCCCCGTGTCCTTTGTCCTATCGCGACTGCTTTTGCCGCAAAGAAAGAAATGGAGGACATTCACGTGGGAAAAGAGCACAAAGAGCCGATATTGTTGAAGTCGATGGCAGATTCCCTTTGAAAATCATGGCTATCGTGAGTCATCACTCCGTGTTTTAAGGCGACATCTCGTCGAGCGCGTCTCGCGGGAACCCATGTGATGGAGGAGAGCCGTAGAGGAGAAGGAACGCATCCAGGGCAAACAAGCCACGTTCGTGCCAAGCCATTCCACTCACACATCTATATAAGGGTTTGTGCCCGTCATGAAGAGTGGGTGGGTGTGCAAGCCATTCACTAACCCTCGTCACTCTCTTGGTCATTTCCCTCCTCTCTTCTCTCCGAAGGCAAGAAGTCCCTCGAAGGCCTTCTATAGTTCCGTGACGCAGCAATCGCTTTGCCGTGCCACACGTTCCCACCGGCTCTTTGGCAGTACCCTTCGTCGTCTTCCTGCTTCTCTCGTAACCCCACTTGTTGCGAAGCTCTCGAAGTCATGGACGCTGGTCGAGCTGCCCTCTGCTTCCCGAAAAGACTGCACCAGCTCCAGGAGCCCACCATCGTGAGCTCCAATTCCCTGCAGCGACTCCGACGGGTTGATGTGCCCGATCAATGCTTCTCACAAAGTTTCATCGCCAAGGCCTTCTTCGCCCTCCTCTTACCTCGATGCCGTTCTATCCCCATCTCTCACTCCACTCTTCCCCTTTACATCTCTCCTTGACACTCGGAGAGAAACTTTCAGCTCTGGGACGCCTCGGAGCAACCCCTCGTGCTGAAGTTATTCTGGTCCTTCAGCTCTCGACAGACGACAGGTAGTCGTCGTCCGACGTTTAACATTCCAAGCCGCCTATGCCAGAAGGGAAAGGGGAGAGAGGAGGTTCAAAGAACACGAAATGGCATTAAGGCTTGACATTTATTCCAAAACAAGATACATCAGGGACCGGGCATCACGGGCCTCAGTTTCCCCAGTTCCATTACATAAGCCGTCAACAGCTCATGATCCTCACTGACAGTCACCATCGCCTTCTGTGGAATGCTGGCTTTCCATGATGCTTTGATCGCTTTTCTGTCCTTGGCTTCATCTTCCGTGTCTAACTCCCTCTCCTTAATCGGAGGGAGATCGGATGGTGTAGGAAAAGAGTGTCGCGGGAGGCCGATTTGCAGGCAACACCGGTGCGAGCTGTAAAGAACAAACTCAGTTGCACCGATAAGCTGGAGTTCCACGTCAGGAGAGGATCTCGTGAGAAGTTCACGTCCAAGTAAACATGCTGGCGCGTGAATAAACACATCCCGCTCCAAAGTGTTGAAGTAAGTACGCCAGTCTCCACGTGACTTCAGCCGGGGCATGCGATTAACCACCTTGCCGCTAAAACCCAACACATCAACTATGTGATAAAGGGGGCTTTGTTGGAAGATCCTGGAAGTAGTTCGTCCCTCCTCGCAGCGATCAAATTTGAAGTGGAGATCGATCCAGCAATTGAGAAGAAACATGCACCCATAAGGGGGCTGGCCCATGCTGGAAGCCGTGAGACCGCTATAAAGGTAGGCGAGGATGGCCGGCCCCACTCTTCTGCCCTTCCAAAGTCCGCAAGTCGCGCCCAACTGATCCTCCTCCATGGTATTGTCGGTGCTAGGGAAGAGGAGAGCTCCGGCCAAACATATCACGAACCCTTTCATGAGCCCTTCTAAGCATTCGTCACCTGTCAATCTTTCTAAAGCGCTCATGATCTAGTCTGCGAGCTTTTGCAAGTTGATTCCCTTCTGGGTCTGAACACCTTTAATGGCTCCGCAGGACATGAAGCTCCCCAGAATTCCCTCAGAGGATGCCTTCTTCCCCATGGGCAAAATTTTTATTTTGCCATCATTTTTGAATCTTTTTAAGCCAAGCAGGAGTTCCGCTTCCTCCAGAAGGATCATCGATTCAAAAGTAGGAAAGACGAAGGTGTGGGTTTCAGGGTGCCAAACCTCTACCAGTGCACCCATGGCTACCCAGTCCATACAAATCTTGTTATAATATTTGGCGTGGATAACCAGGCCTTGAAGGTGCCACCTTGAAATAAAAACCCTCATGCCGGTAGTAATGTTGGACGTGAGCTTCGACAGCCACGGCAGCTTGGAGAATTTCCTCGAGCCCGAAAAGAGAGGATGCAGCTGAAAGGAAAGGAAAGAGAAGAATCAAGGGATAAGAAAGGACTCATGCAGGAAAAATAGAGGAAAAGGGTTAGGCTTACCATCCGCGAGCGAATCCTTTCGCTCAGATGACCTTCAATGTCGGTCAATTTCTTGAATCCACGATCGAACCTCCCCCTTTTGGCAAGGCGGGAAGGTTCACCCTCCATCTCCTAGGACTGGGACCTCTCTCTTCCCATCTCAAAAGAACAGAACACCCTTGAATGACATTTGGTTAAGAGCTAGGGGGTTACTTATAGGAGGAAAGGTGGTAAAACGGTAAAAGTAAAGCATTAATGATGAGTTACCGTCACAGACTTTGACTAAGGGAATATGGTTTGCTTTGCACAATATTTTGGTAGTCTTTGTGAATCACTTTGGTGTGTGGATTTCTTTGTATAGAAGAATGCAATTCTATTTCTTATGCAATAATTGTGTGCTAACTGTCGATTGCAGGTATCACAAAAGAAAAAAAATGATGATAAAAAAATAAATAAAAAAATATAAAAAATGTGATAGCATGTCCCACCCTTAAGTCACCCCGGTGACTGACCCCACTGTGTCTCACATCTTACCATATGATATTTACGCTACTAGAGCATGTCAAGGACCTTGCGGTCCGAATGAATTCGAGATCTGAGTTCCCCTTCAATAAAAACAGTGATGATCTCAGAAGAATTCGAATCGTACGGATAGGCCGTTGAGTTGTGATAGTATGGGGACGATGGTTCCGTTCGGTGAATCGATGCGTGGATAAACGGGCCCCAACTCAGTATCGGCTCATCGGATCGGTATCTTGACCCAGTCTTAGCAACTTAACAATATTATCCTTGGCTATCTTCTAGTTTCATTTGTTTTAATTTTTTCCTCTTAAACCCAGCATGCATCCATGTAGGACTTTGAGTTCATTTTGGAAAATCATTCACTTACTTTGATTGTGTGAGCTACTATGCTTGAATGCTTAAATATGAGATATTCCATTCCGAGTCGAGTACTGAGTTTCCCCGAGGTTCTCTTGGGTTGATTTTCTGGAAGAAACCATTGTTTGGATTTGTCTCCAATTCATCTGTTCAATTTCCCTTGGACCCACCTTGGCTGCAGCACTTCCACAATGGCTGGTAACCGCTCCCCAATGGTGAAACCTGTAGGTTTACGACCCAGGTACTTCCACACCGTGAAGTTGGTCCTTTTAGTTTGTTGGTGCCCCAGCACACACAATGTCCTTCCTAGTTTGTCTACCATCCAAACAATCGTTGATTTCGGAAAACCTTCCTCAAGGTTGCTTCGCCGAAACTCGGGAAAGATTCTCATCATGTGATGTTAGAAGCATGTCTAATCACACCTTGGCATCGACTTTTCAGTCCATCCTATTTCATTCCAATACACTTCGTTTCATTCCATTACACGTCCCTCCCTTACAAAGTGGATGCCAAGGCGGGACAACTGTAGACACGCCATTTCTGACGTTACGGTGAGAAAATTTCATGTTATACCGTGATGCCTCAAAGTGACTTATGCTTTCTTCTTATTTGAGTAATTTCCGTAATTTTGGTTAGATTATATTTATTTGAGAGAGAGAGAAATTAATATAATGCATATGTATATATATAATTCTATTAGTTTTCTTTAATAATTTTATCTTCATATAAATAAATATGTATATATATATATTAGGTGGTTATTATATATGTAAATTAAGCAAATATATATATACATGTTAAAAAGTAAAAAAATAGAATAACCATTAAAAAATGCAAAAAAGAAGAAACAAACAAAGTGAAAAATAAACAAACAATATATATATATATATAAAGAAGAAACAAATAAAATAAAATAAAATAAATAAAACACAACAAAAAATATAATAATATATTTACTATTATTACTATCTCATCCACATGCACACACTCTCCCCCACCCTCTCCGTCTCTTTCTTTCCCTCTCACTTCACTACACACACTCTCCCCCACCTTCTCTGTCTCTTTCTTTCCCTCTCATCTCACTGCACACACCCCCTCCCCTACGGCACACACACACCACTGCACATACCCTCCAACCCACGGCACCTCACCCCTCTTCCCCACGTCACACACACACCATCCCGATCCTCTTCCTTCGGGGGACTACTCTCCATCACCTACCAACCCAAGGCTAACCCTCTCTCTCAACCTTCCTCTGCTAAACACACACGGACCACTCTCTCAACCCACATACAGCCGCAGCCACCCTCCACCATCTCCCTCTCTCTCTCAAGCTCACTGCACCCGACACCACCGTCCATCCCCCGTCGCCCACGCCGGAGCACCCCTCCACCTCACCATCGGCCGCGACCATTCCACCTCCATCGTGCCCCACGTCCTCGCCGGAGTCCCCCCTTCCACCTCGGCCGTCACCACCGCGAACACCGCCGCCAACGTCCCCTTCTGCATGCAAGCGCGACCACCGCGAAGCCCCCGGCCGTCGCCCGTCGCCGTCCGCGAGCCCGCCACTGTCGTCGCCGTCAACCACCGTCGGACGCGAGCTCCCCACACCGCGAAACTCCCCGACGCTGCTGCCAGACGCCGACGACGCCACCCCCACGCCCATCCGAGGACCCCCACAGGACTGCCGCTGCCGTCCGAGGATCCCCATGCCGCTGCCGCCCTCACCGTGAGGCTACCCCGTCGAGCCTGCGCACACCGTACGCCCCGGGAAGCACCGCCTGCAGAGCCCGCCCACGTCGCCCACGCCACCGCGAGGACCTCCCCTCCTTCTCTCCCTCTCTCCTTTTCTATCCTGCCGCCGGTCTCTCGCGGCGAGCTCCCCGTCGCGGTCCCCTTTTCTCTCCCCCCCTCTTCCCTTTCTCCCCCTCCGTCTTCCTCCTCCTCCCTCTGCCGTTCTCTTCCCCTCTCTCTTCCTCCACCTCCTGCCGCGGTTCTCTCTCTCTCTCCCTCTCTCTTTCTCTCTCTCTCACACTCTCCCTCCTCCCGTCTCTCTCTCTCTCTTCCCACGATCTCTCTCTCCCTCTCTCTTTCTCTATCCCTCTCACCCTCTCTCTCTCCCTCTCCCGTTTCCTCTCTCTCCCTCTCTCGCAGCATCCTGCCGCGATCTCTCTCTCTCTCTCCCTTTCTCTTCTTCTCTCTATTATCCCCCTCTGTTCTCTCTCTCCCCCTCTGTTCTCTCTCCCTCTCAGTTCTCTCTCTCTCTCTCTCTCTCCTTTCTCCCCCCCTCTCTCTCTCTTTCTCGATCTCTCTCTCACTCTTTCTTTTTTTGATTTTTTTATTATTTATTCCTCTTCCTCCCTCTCTCTCGATCTCCCTCTTTCTCACCCTTTTTTTATTTTATTTTATGTTTTTAATCCCCTTCCCCTCTTTCTTTTTCTATCCCTCTCTTTGCTTCTCACTCTTTCTCCCCCTTCCACCGTCTCTCTCCCTCTTGATCTCTCCCTCACCCTTTTTTACTTTTTATTTATTTATTTCTTCCTCTCCCTCTCTCTTTCCCCTCCCCCTCTCGATCTCTCTCCCTTTTTATTTCTTTTTTTTGTTCTCTCTTTCTCTCATAGATGTAAATACATATATGTATGTTATTTTTATTCTATTTTTTATCATTTCCACACTCTTTTCCTCCGGAATAAAAAAAATATAAAAAAAGGAAGGAGTTCTCCCTCTAATTAGTGATAAATAATTTTAAAGTTAATGTATATGTATTAATTATAAATATTAACCTTATATGTATGTTATAGAAATAATGATATTATTTTGAACTAAATTATATTAAGATGTATTAAATATTGAATTTCGTCTTGCATGGTACGCAAATAATGAAATTATGTTCATTGTTAGTTGTATATGAGAAATAATATATTTTCATAATTTGAATTTCTTAATTTTAGGAGATAGCACTCTATGGCTCCTAAGGAACGAACAAATGATATTGGGTGGTCACACGGAGTTTTGTTGGATGGCAACCGTAGGTGTTGGCGTTGTAACTATTGTAAAATAGAACACCGGGGAGGAGGGGTGTCTCGGTTGAAGAAGTATTTGGCAGGAGGAGCCGGGACAGGATACTCTGAGGTTGCTGGGTGTACCCATGTGCCTAGAGATGTGAAACTTACAATGGCTAGGCACCTGCGGGAGAAGAGAGCTGAGATGCAAGAAAAGGAAAAAAGAAAAAAAGGGATCAAGCGGCAGTGAACGGAATAGCAAGCGGCAGCAACAAGGAGGAATGTGCATGGACACCCAGTGACGAAGACGAACAAGCACGTACTGAGCAGGCTAATGTGTATGTCACTGTGAACGATCCATACGAAGCCGAGTTTCGTGAGGCAGTACGTCAGAGTAGGGAAGAGTCAAGACATCCCGAGGAGACGAGAGTCCGTAGTCGCGAGGCGGCGAGGACCGGAGCATCAGGGAGTGGTGGTCCATCTACGACTCGACAACCACGAGGCATAAGGAGTTTATTGACTGGTGACTGTAGACACGCTATTTCTGACGTTACGGTGAGAAAATTTCATGTTATACCGTGATGCCTCAAAGTGACTTATGCTTTCTTCTTATTTGAGAAATTTCCGTAATTTTGGTTAGATTATATTTATTTGAGAGAGAGAGAAATTAATATAATGCATATGTATATATATAATTATATTAGTTTTCTTTAATAATTTTATCTTCATATAAATATATATGTATATATATATATCAGGTGGTTATTATATATGTAAATTAAGCAAACATATATATATACGTTAAAATGTAAAAAATAGAATAACCATTAAAAATGCAAAAAAAGAAGAAAAAAACAAACAAAAAATAAACAAACAAAAAATATATATATAAAAAGAAGAAACAAATAAAATAAAATAAAATAAATAAAACACAACAAAAAATATAATAATATATTTACTATTATTACTATCTCATCCACATGCACACACTCTCCCCCACCTTCTCCGTCTCTTTCTTTCCCTCTCACTTCACTACACACACTCTCCCCCACCTTCTCTGTCTCTTTCTTTCCCTCTCATCTCACTGCACACACCCCCTCCCCTACGGCACACACACACCACTGCACATACCCTCCAACCCACGGCACCTCACCCCTCTTCCACACGTCACACACACACCATCCCGATCCTCTTCCTTCGGGGGACTACTCTCCATCACCTACCAACCCAAGCCTAACCCTCTCTCTCAACCTTCCTCTGCTAAACACACACGAACCACTCTCTCAACCCACATACAGCCGCAGCCACCCTCCACCATCTCCCTCTCTCTCTCAAGCTCACTGCACCCGACACCACCGTCCATCCCCCGTCGCCCACGCCGGAGCACCCCTCCACCTCGCCATCGGCCGCGACCATTCCACCTCCATCGCGCCCCACGTCCTCGCCGGAGTCCCCCCTTCCACCTCGGCCATCACCACCGCGAACACCGCCGCCAACGTCCCCTTCTGCATGCAAGCGCGACCACCGCGAAGCCCCCGGCCGTCGCCCGTCGCCGTCCGCGAGCCCGCCACTGTCGTCGCCGTCAACCACCGTCGGACGCGAGCTCCCCACACCGCAAAACTCCCCGACGTTGCTGCCAGACGCCGACGACGCCACCCCCACGCCCATCCGAGGACCCCCACAGGACTGCCGCTGCCGTCCGAGGATCCCCATGCCGCTGCCGCCCTCACCGTGAGGCTACCCCCGTCGAGCCTGCGCACACCGTACGCCCCGGGAAGCACCGCCTGTAGCCCGCCCACGTCGCCCACGCCACCGCGAGGACCTCCCCTCTTTCTCTCCCTCTCTCCTTTTCTCTCCTGCCGCCGGTCTCCCGTGGCGAGCTCCCCGCTGCGGTCCCCTTTTCTCTCCCCCTCTCTTCCCTTTCTCCCCCTCCGTCTTCCTCCTCCTCCCTCTGCCGTTCTCTTCCCCTCTCTCTTCCTCCACCTCCTGCCGCGGTTCTCTCTCTCTCTCCCTCTCTCTTTCTCTCTCTCTCACGCTCTCCCTCTCTCTCACACTCCCCCTCCTCCCGTCTCTCTCTCTCTTCCCACGATCTCTCTCTCCCTCTCTCTTTCTCTCTCCCTCTCACCCTCTCTCTCTCCCTCTCCCGTTTCCTCTCTCTCTCTCTCTCTCGCGGCATCCTGCCGCGATCTCTCTCTCCCTTTCTCTTCTTCTCTATATTATCCCCCTCTGTTCTCTCTCTCCCCCGTGTTCTCTCTCCCTCTCAGTTCTCTCTCTCTCTCTCTCTCTCTCTCTCTCTCTCTCTCTCTCTCTCTCTCTCTCTCTCTCTCTCTCTCTCTCTCTCTCTCTCTCTCTCTCTGCTTTCACTCCCCCTCTCTCTAATTCTGCCCCCCTCTCTCTCTCTTTCTCGATCTCTCTCTCACTCTTTCTTTTTTTAATTTTTTTTATTATTTATTCCTCTTCCTCCCTCTCTCTCGATCTCCCTCTTTCTCACCCTTTTTTTATTTTATTTTATTTTTTTAATCCCCTTCCCCTCTTTCTTTTTCTATCCCTCTCTCTGCTTCTCACTCTTTCTCCCCCTTCCACCGTCTCTCTCCCTCTTGATCTCTCCCTCACCCTTTTTTACTTTTTATTTATTTATTTCTTCCTCTCCCTCTCTCTTTCCCCTCCCCCTCTCGATCTCTCTCCCTTTTTATTTCTTTTTTTTTGTTCTCACTTTCTCTCATAGATGTAAATACATATATGTATGTTATTTTTATTCTACTTTTTTATCATTTCCACACTCTTTTCCTCCGGAATAAAAAAAATATAAAAAAAGGAAGGAGTTCTCCCTATCTCCCTCCCATACATGTTACCATATTCTCATTTCTATTATTCTTAGTATCTGTCTTCTTTAATTTGTGTTATTGTTATTGTCTCGTGTGTGCATGTGTCTGTGAGGGCGTATATGAGTATATGTGAAGCGAAAAGAAAGATTTCAATCCAGTCTTTTGAAGCTCGTGAAATGAAGGAAGGTCGCTTTGCAGTGCCGCGCGTTCGTTCCGTCCTCATCTTGCTGAGGAAGCCCGTCACCGGCACCTCCTAATAAGCTCTTCTCACCATTTTTTTACTTTCATTCAGTCTATTAGTCCTTTGCATGCATCATACATCATCTGTGCCATACCTTTCTCCTTGAGAAGGCCTAGCTTGTGAATATCTTTGCATTTGTCCCATTGTCATTTTATCCATCACCCTTTGGTCCAAAAGGGGTTTCAGAAACAACACCAACCAGGTGCATCATCGTTTATGATTTCGTGGTTGCTTAGCATATGAGATTGATGCTACACTATCTCTGTTCTGACTTTGTTGCTCTCCCCTCGTCTGATCTTTTGCAAGGGTAATCCAAAGGAAGAGGAGGAGGAGCTTACGGAATCCCCCAGTCCAAAGATGAAAAGCAATCGCTCCTCCCTATTCTGAGGTACTCGACCGTCACCTTTCCTGTTTCCATCTTCTTCGCTCTCCGACTTTCATTAGTTGTTATTGAGCTTTTGCCCCTCTCCCTCTCTATTTGCTTTCTAAACAACAAACAAAAAAGAATCTTTCACTCAATGTATTTTCTTAGCAATCTTTAATATCTGTATTATTCTACTTTATACCCCACTATATCTCTTTATTTTCTTATATCTCGATTCTTCTCATCATTTTCTCCCGCCTCTTTAAAAGACATAAAAGAACAAAAAATCAATAAATGCAACAAAAACGAAAACCAAAAACAACAACGAAAAATTAAAACAAACCAAAAGAAAGAATAACAAAACCGGGGTAACCAAGGAAGGCCCTCTTCGTCGGCCGGCCGAAAGAAGAGGAAAAGAGGACCCGCACTGCTCCCGCTCCGGCGGTAAACGCGATCAGAACACTTCCTGTGGGGTTCTCAGCCCCTGGCGATCACATTTCCCCTCCCCATTTCTTTTCTGTTCAAACCCCGTTGACGGAACCAGTTCCTCGCGGTGGTTTTCTTTTTCTGTCCTTTTGTTCAAACCCCGATCAAGGAATCCATTCCTCGCGGTGGTTTTATCTAACTGGTGCGGTGAGTCACCTCCCGCGACCGTTTCTATTCTAGTAATTTAATTTCTGCACTCTAACATCCTAACCCCTAACTGTTTAATTTTAGCATTCCCCTATCACCGCCTTAAAACCCCGCGGAGAGTCACATCTCGCGGCGGTTTATTTAATCCCATTTTCATTTGTTCTAACCCCGATCAAGGAATCCGTTCCTCGTGGTAGTTCTATTTTTATCTTTTTGTTCTAACCCCGATTAAGGAACTCGTTCCTCGCGGTGGTTCTATTTTTCTGTCCTTTCGTTCTAACCGCGATCAAGGAACCCGTTCCTCGTGGTGATTTTATTTTTATGTCCTTTCGTTCCAACCCCGATCAAGGAACCCGTTCCTCGCGGTGGTTTCATTTCCTGTACTTTCGTTCCAACCCCAATCAAGGAATACGTTCCTCGCGGTGGTTTTATTTTCTGTCCTTTCGTTCCAACCCCGATCAAGGAACCCGTTCCTCGCGGTGGTTTCATTTCCTGTACTTTCGTTCCAACCCCGATCAAGGAACTCATTCCTCGCGGCGGTTTTTACTTTCTGTATTTTGTTCGAACCCCGTTGACGGAACCAGTTCCTCGCGGTGGTTTTTATCTAACTGGTGCGGTGGGTCACCTCCCGCGACCATTTACATTTCAGTAATTTAATTTCTGCACTCTAACATCCTAATCCCTAACCGTTCAATTTCAGCATTCCCCTATCACCGCCTTAAAACCCCGCGGAGAGTGACATCTCGCGGCGGTTTACTTGATCCATTTTTCATTTCTTGTTATATATATTTATATTATAATAAAAATCTCGCAAAGGCCAATGTCTCGCGGTGGTATGTATATATACTCATATTTATTATCTATATTGCAATAAAAACCCCGTAAGGCCAATGTCTCGCGGTGATTTCTACATGTTCATCATTGCTGATATTGCTATATTGCTGTTAAAACCCCGCAAAGACCAATGTCCTGCGGTGGTATGCTTTTGCTCATATTGTTCTTATAATTGTCTGAGGAGTGATAAATCATTACAAATTCTGAGTCTACGTATCTCTCAATTTCCATTAGGTGGGTTCTCAGACTCCTCGGTATATGAAAAGCTGCTCGCGGAGCGGTAGGTCACACTTACCGGGAAGGGGTCAGTTTACGCGAGAGGGTCTTCGGGCCCCTATCTCCGCCACGTACCGGAGTCTGGTAAGTCTAGATCTTCAGTGTCACTGCTGTTGTCTCATCTGTAGGTCTAACATCTCGCTCACCATTCGTCTCCCTCTTTCACCCTGTGATCTTCCTCGTGCTACCTTGTAATCCTTCCTCTCGTCTCGTTTCCTCCTTCTCTCCCCTCGTCACGTTTCTCTCCTTCTCTCTCTCTAACAGTTTCTGAACGTTCACTTGGAGTCTGATCCCGTCTATGTCTTCAGTGTAATCCTTCCTCTCTCATCGCCTTCCCTCGTCGTCGTCCCATTATCTCTCCCTTCTCTCCTTTTTGGGCACGATCCCGTCGTCCACAGTGACTCGGGGACACAAAGAAAAAGGACACAATCGATCAACATTGAAGATGTGGAGCCCGGTGCACTATCCCGAGAGCATGGCAAGCAAACGAGGATGGACGATGCATATGGCCAGAAGGGACCTAAATGGAAACTTGGTCAGGCTGTTGCAAAATGGTGGCACCACGCGGGTCTGCCTTTCAATGCAGCCAATGGCCCTTACTACAAGCCAATATTTCAGGAAGCACAGGTCCTTGGGCTACACGTGCAGCCACCTACAGCGAGAGAATTGGCTGGCGTATATCTTGATGAACAAGTTGCTGAGATCAAGAGTTACATTGACTCATTCAAACAGAAATGGATAAAGTACGGAGTCACACTGATTAATGATGGATGGTCAGGTACCACAAAATCTAGCCTGATCAACTTCCTTGTTTATTGAGACAGACATGTATTCTTTCACAAATCAGTGGATGCGTCCGGTCAAATTCACAGTCACCAATATATTTTGTCATTGATGGAGCAAGTGGTGACTGAGATTGGGGAGGAGTACATTGTGCAAGTGGTGACTGACAATGGGTCGAACTATAAGAAGGCTGGGGAGGAGCTAATGAAGAAAAAACAGCACATTTTCTGGACCCCTTGTGCATCACATTGTGTAGATCTGATGCTGAAGGAGATTGGGCAGCTTCGTATGGTCAAATCTGTGGTCGAGGTGGCACAAAAAATCACGAAATATATCTACAACCACACACTTGTATTGGCATGGATGAGGGAGCATTGTGGCGGTGAACTGTTGAGGCCTGACATCACACGATTTGCCACCAACTACATCGCATTGCAGAGCCTACTGAAGCACAAGGATGGGTTGAAGCAAATGTTTAGAGGTGAGACCTGGCTGAGTTCCTCTTTTATTGCTTCACGTGAAGGGGCGGAGGTCGAGGGGATTGTCAACACCTCGAATTTTTGGGATAGAGTGAAGGTATTAGTGTCATTGATAGAGCCACTGTATGAGGTACTGCGATGTGCGGATGGGGATAGAGTACCAACCATGGGGTTGGTGTACAGCAAAATAGAAGATGCCAAGCGGAAGATCCTTACAACGTCAAAAAAATATGGACCCACCATTCTAGAGATTGTGGAGGACAGATGGGACAGACAAATGAGCCGTGATCTTCACATGGCAGGTAAACACTTACATTCTCGTCCAATCAATGAGCTGTGATTTTCAGTTGATACTAATATGCAATTCATTGTCTTACGATTGCAGCGTACTATCTACATCCGGCCTTCCAATATGCTCGGGGCCTTGCTTATGATGATACGTTGATAGAATCGGTCAACATTATGGTAGACCGATTGTCTTTCACCCCAACAGATGCTGCTGATGCGTTGAATGAGGTATACTTGGATATTTTAGCATTGACAATATGAAATGAAATATACACTTAATATTTTTTGATAATGCAGATGAAAACATTTAGAGAGGCAATTGGTTCATTTGCGACACCTAATGCCATGGCCAGTCGTGACAGACTCGACCCAGGTAATGTGTCTTCAGAATGTACCTTCTATATCTCGAGAAGTAATTTTTACATCTAATTATTATATTATACGTGATCTGTCTTAAACGCAGCTGAGTGGTGGCTAAATTACGGCACAAGTGCACCCGTATTAAGGAAGATCGTAATGAGAGTTCTATCGTAAACATCCTCGTCCAGTGGGTGTGAGCAGAATTGGTCGACGTTCTCCTTCTTGCATACTAAGTCGAGGAATAGGCTGACACACCGCAGGCTAGACAAAATGGTGTATGTTCATTACAACATGAGGCTAAAGGTCCGGCATGTGCAAATGGATACAAGGAGAGGAGAGGGAGATTACGACCCAACAGATGCTGTGTACTTGCGAGACGATGATGACCCTATGGTAGCATGGGTTGTAAGAGCCACAACCGAGCGTGGTGAGACATAATTGGACGAGGAGGCTGAAGAACCTGGCGAGACACCACGGCCTAATACTTTTCTCGCATCAGCTGTACAAGAGGCAGTTGGGGAGGGAGATGACATCCATGTGCATTTGGGTGGTGATGAGTCAGCAACTGGACGTGATGATGAAGTTAATTTAGATGAAGACCTCGTTATTGGGGGTGGAGACACATCGTATGCGTACGATGATACAGCATGGGAGCGATTGATGCAACCTCCATCAATTGAGCGTCAAGAGCCACCTCAGGTGAATTAATACATGAAAATCGATTCGCAAATTTCATTAGATAGCGCAGTCATATATTGATGTATGATGATGTAAGGAATATATTACAGGTCGGTCTGACAAATGACAACATTGCGGGAGAACAATGGTCCCGAGTTGCTGCACCGCGGCATTCAATATCTGCGGAACCAAGAAGGTTATCCACTTCAAGAAAGGCTAGGGGGAGTTCCTCATTTAGAGAGGTGAAATTATATTGTCATTTCTACATTTGTCCTGTTATATTTCACACCAAAATTGAATATATTATTCTTTCAAATGTGTAGTCTTCGGTTGCATCGAAACAACTATCTCAGTTTGCTGCGCCACGACACTCAACATCTAAGGCACCCAATCAGTCGTCTCAGGTATACGTACAGACTTACACAATAGAAAGTAAGTTGAAACATTATCTAAGTAGGCTTCTGCTTCGCAGGCATCTAGAGGGACACAACATGCAGCAGGTAAGCCGCCCCCTGCTCCACAGAAGAAAAAATCATCATGGACTACATTATTCACCAGCAAGAAGGACAAGGGACCACCATTAAATCCGATAGATATTGCAGACATGGAGACATTAGATCCCAATGCAGATGACGACACTCCCGAATCCTCTGTTGAG
The DNA here is from genome assembly GCA_022559845.1 of Amorphophallus konjac. Lineage (NCBI taxonomy): Eukaryota > Viridiplantae > Streptophyta > Magnoliopsida > Alismatales > Araceae > Amorphophallus > Amorphophallus konjac. The sequence goes on along the minus strand of JAHNEJ010002303.1, from coordinate 64,947 downwards.
CCCCGCATCAGTGGGAGTCATGACTCCGATGATGATAGTACACCGACAGGGTCTTCATCCCACGGAGGTGGCGGTGGTGAAGGTGGTTAACGGAGTCGTGGTGAGGATACTGGTGCTGGTGGCAGAGAGTACAACAGTTGTCATAATAGAGGTCGTGGGGGCCGTCAACATGCCGCATGGACAGAGGTGCAGCACTTCACACATGCCGCGCAAGATGAGGACCACAGTGTTCCACCGGCAGGGACGAGACGGGCAGCTGATCATTGGGATCCCTACTATGGAAGTTCGGTTGCAGACAGTACCAGCTATCAAGGCATGTTGTCTGATTTTGAGAGCATGAGCACACATGACTCCCAGGGATCTGGAAGCTCGTATGGACGGTCATGGCCGCAGCAGCCGATGTATCATGGCGACTCAGATAACAATAGTTCATTTTTCCCATCGTATCCATATCCTTATGCCGTAGCTGCGCGAGTAGAGGTCGTGTACGCACAAGGTTCGCAGCAGTATGAATACTACGTACGCATGTACTGGGAGAACTATTCAGGTTCAATGCGCTATGAAGACTATCTGTCCTATATGCGTATCACGTTTAATGTCAAATTGTTTGGAGATGGGCACTGGCCCAGTTTGGGTCCATACTCTTAATTAGTATGTATCATTTGGTTATATTTATAACTAACTAATAATTAATTGTAGATTTCTTCATATATAGAGTTCTGTACTTTTCATTGAAATCACTAATGTAAACTTTTACATCATTTGCAGGTCATCATGGACGGACGGCGTCACCCTGCGTGGGAGCATGGATACTCTGTTGAGGGTGATGGACATGTGCACTGTAGATACTGCGAACATCGCGTCACCGGCATACACAGGTTTGCGGAGCACCTTGCTGGAGTGGGACGCGATGTTCGTGCATGCGACCGAGTTCCGGGAGATGTCCGACATTCCTTTCGGACACAGTTACAGGATAGATACGGTTCTCGTAGCACACCCATGACATCTTCTTCTACGTCCCGGGTACCTCCACCACGAGCACAGGGCGGAGCAGGATCTTCCTCCACGTCCAGAGTTCGAGCAGCACCAGCACCAGCACCAGTCGCACATGATAGAATTGAAGCTATAGATGTAGTGAGGACTTTTTTTACAGACTTTCATGTACCCTCCACCGCAGCACACGACCCATCATTTGTGCAGATGGTTACATATTTTCAGTCACACCCACATGTACCTCCACCCACTAAGATAGAGTTAGATTATACGGGTGATCAGTCTCATGTATCTGATGATAAGTTTTGGGATTCAGGCTTCACTGATGACGAGGATTAGTGAGTTTTGGGATTCGGGCTTCACTTATGACGAGGATTAGTGAGTTTTGGGATTCAGACTTCATATATGACGAGGATTAGTGAATTTTTGTATTTTATACTTCATGAATGAATGTCATTATTATGTCACTGTTTACTTTTACATATTTAGTAATTAAAATAAAATTTTATATATTATATATATTAGGATGTTTAATTAAGCGGTGTAATATGTAATTTTTATATAATTAATTATGTGTAATTTATTTGGATCTATTATGATAAAAAAACTCTACATTCTAATATTTTTAAATATATAAAACATTTAATCTTTCAAAAAAAATTATTAATTTTTTTTAAAAAAATTAAAAAATCACGGCCCGAGAGTCCGAGGGAGCGGACCGGGTCGCTGTGCGACCCGGCCGACCCGACCCGTCCCGCGCCGTGACCGGGTCGACCGGGTCGGCCGGGTCGTCAAACCCTGCGCTAGGTACATGGACTATAAAAAATAGTCTCACCAAAAAACAAATATCAGAAAGCACCTCAACTGGGTTGTCAGTCAGGTGCCTGACCGGAGGTAATAATTAATTAATTTCCTATTTTGACTTTTTCCTTATGCTCAAAATGTTATCAACTATTTTATGAATTTTTTTATATTGGAATTGTCACAAAGTATCAATATTTACGTTTTGTGGGGCCTTATGCCGTAAGTCAGCCATATTTAAAATTAAGAAATATTTAGTGTAACACATACATTAATTATATTTATTGATATAATTAGTGTAATATTTATTTTTTAAAAAAATGACTGATTCTCACCTCAAGTTATCTTTGTGTGGATGTCACATTATCAGATGACGTGACGTGAGAAATAAATAAAAATAAAAATCAGATTATGTGAATAATAAAAAATATTATTTTTTACTATTCACATAAGATAAATTTATTTTTAATTGATTGCCACGTCACGTCATCTAATGACGTGACACTCGTGTCCAAATATCTTGTGACTAGAGTCACTCAAAAAATTAAAAAAATAAATAAATATTACATTAGTTACATCATTGAATATAATTAGTTACACTACGCATTTCTCTTGAAAATTTGTTAACCTATGCGATACTCATTTTACTCTACTCCGATTTCAAATCCAAATTTACTTAAAAACAAAATAACCCAGAGGATGAGGATCGTTAGAAATGGATGGGGTCAGACTTGAGCTGACGAGCACAACGGCAAAATGAAGACAAATTGAGAACTTGGAATAAACCATTTGAGAGAGGACCACCCATGCATGGGTGTATCACGGACTAATTCTTAAATAACATACATGTGTGCAATGCAGCATACATCGATGTGTGCACGTGTACGTGTATGTACATAGACCGTATATACGTCCATGGTTGTGTGCGTTGGAGTTAGACGGTAGAATGTTATTAAAAGTATTGGAACAACAATTTTTAATGTTTAAAGTGACGAGGACATATATGTATAGCTCGTCTTGATGCCGATTTTCTTTGGGTGCGTTCTTCCTGAAGTATATAGGAGGATCTTCAAACATTATTGTTTAGATGCATCGGGTTAATCAGACCACCATGATTAAGAAGAAGGTATTATTTCACTTAGCAATAATTGGACTTATACTTCTCAAAGGTACTTGTCATCTTTTAGAATTATTTCCGTCATTTGTAGAAAATTGATGTAAAATAGGTGATTGGTTAGGAAATCTTGCTGCACTCTTACATCCTTGGTTAGATATTGTATTCGACGTCGGAGACAAATGTTGTGAGGGCAATGACCGTAAAGTCTGTAGAAGAACCAACCAGTGTCTGCAAACGATATGTTGTAGGAGTAATTGTAAGGATCTAAACAACGGGAGAGGATGTGAGTTGAAACGATGTTGCGGTCAAAACTTAAAAAGTCAACTACTAAAATGATTCTGAAGGTCAAGTAATCTGTTGTCTTAAGTGACCCACTAAAAACCCAATTTGAAAATATTGAATTAGACGCCCACACTTTAAATTCTCCATCTCTGTGATCGATCAAGGAAGAATGCCACTGTTCTCGGTGGATATCCTCTTGATTTTGGCCATCCCTTCCCCTCCTTCCCACCACGCGGAGAGAAATCTTTCAGGGCTGGTTTGATAATCGACCAAGTACCAGTTGAGATGGCGTAACTAGGGTTGAGAGGCGTGTTTGGTTTTCGGTCATTTCCCCCTAATTGGTGTCGATTAAGATTAGAGGGGACTTTTGATGGGTTTTTCAGTTCAAGCCCGAGGAGGCGAATATGCCATCCGAGCTCAGGTAGGGTTTAGGGCGAGCACCGTATCTTAGGGTGACGTATTTGCCCTTAACTCACCCTACTATCAAAGTGACACTCAATTAACCAATTCAACTCAACGCAACCCTTATCTGACATATTCATCAAACTAGTTTGAATTTAACTTAGATGTGCAAATTAGTCGATTCAGATCGACTTGGGTTAAGTTCCAACTGGTTGCAAACTAACTATATACATTGGCTTTCAAAAGTTTTTAAAATGTAATTGGCCTTCACAATTATGTTATACACACAAGGGGTGATCGGCGAAAAGTTATCAAGAAAGACTTTTTCTAAACCGATGTGTGCCCATAATACATAAGTTTAGTTGGCGGTAGAAATCTAAATATTTTGTAGAGAAACACTTTGTGTAACACTTCTAATTACACGAAAGATTGACGTGGCTCCAACGTCAAATTTATCTTGGTGTGACGACCACGTCAACATATGTCATGACGTGAGGGCGAAACAAAAATAAAAACTCTCATGAACACCGTAAATCCTGTATTTACACTATTCACGTGGGAGTTTCGGTTTTTTTGGAGAGGGGGATGGTTAGAGTGGGATTCGCGTCAAGATAATTTATCGTAGACCGCACTCTAAATTTTTTTTTAAAAAATAAAAAATAGGTGCAACACCACTATGACAATTAGTAGCGTGTTGTACGAAGTGTTTCTCTACGTTATAATCTATAAGAAGATAAAGGACATTTAGTTGAAAATTATTTTTTTATTATTATTTTTATCATCCAAACTATTAAGTGAGAATAGTTATCACTTAATGTGGGCAGTACAGTACGTCAAGTTTTTTTTCTAACAGCTTTATCTTTATTTGAACCTGAAAATTCTCGAATTTTTGAGGTTTTGATTAGAAGTGAAAGAAGAACTAAAATTCTACGTAAATGGCTTTTAAAACTTACTGTTTTTCCCTTAACATAACTAGGCCGAGATCTTACAAAATCCAAAAGTACTTCCAATGAGGACCGCACCGACACAATCGGCAAGCATTCTACATTTACACACACTGAGGCTAGACCCAATTTGAGCCCAATATGCTATTGGGTTCGGCTGGGCTTGAGCGTGTCAACCATATCAGACTCTGGATTGGCAAACCTAACCCGAAAAAACCCATCCCAACGAAAAGCCAACCAAAACATGTTACACTCACGACTCATCCCATGCCAGCTCCACGTACTATGCATTTACATGCGATCAGAGGCCTTGATACTGGATCTCGTTACTTCAGCCATGCCTTTGTCCAAGGAGAACCATCGACATGAGCAGAGCCATGGCCCTGCACCGACTTAAGCCGTAGTGTCACATGCGACATCCTCCATGATGGTTTTGTATGACTGAAATTAATAAAATAATAATAATTAATGAGAAATAAATAAGTTTAGAAGCATAGTTTGTTGAGTCGAAACGCGTAGTAGGTAGAACTAATAGTTCTATTATCACCCGACGTACGATTCTCATAACGATGATCTCTTAGAGATATAACGACTCTCGGGTAAGCGAGATCCCTCTCTCTCGTCATCATGTCCTCAAAGAGATCTTTGCAAATCTCAATTTAACTTGCAAGGATTCAACAGAGAAGAAAGGAAATGGAGAAAGAATGCACATGAAGAGCAAAATGTGTAGCGGCTAAAAAGAAGCTCTAATTGATCACCCGAGGTGATCAATTTATAGGCTTTATAAAGCAACGGCAGTAGAGAGACATGTTCGTGATGGATGCCTCCATCAGTTTACAACATACGAATTCGTTTGTGAATCCTGCAAGCGTTCTTTTCTCAAAATGCAACGATCAAAGATAGGATGCGTCTTTGATTGACGCTATGAATCATGTGAGCGTCGTTATCTCACAACGTTGACACACAGTGAGTGAATAGTGACACATAGTGAGAGAACAGTGATGAAGGTTTTTAATCACGCAAAAAATTCTAACAATCTTCCACATTACTTAAAACCTTCAAATTTATTAAAACATAATAATTAATGAATAAAAGGTTGTTGAGTCCCTTATACTATGCAATGGGTGAAAATACATTCTGGTTTGAATTTTCACTTAGCGATATCTGAGATTATCTGTGGAAACGCTTAATGGACTATACATTGAACCAGGTCTCATGGTTCAAATATTCACAAATTCACACAGTATAGCTTAATCTAGATTCTAGGCCGGTTGCGTTATTAATGGCCTTGCACATATATCTCATATGTGTTTTAGAAGATAGCCCACATCTCATAGTCGGGACCTCACGACTCCACGCATGTCGGTGAATCTTTAAAAGGGTGTGAGTAAGGTAACACCCTGCCTCTTGGATCTTTGATTCATTAAAATTATAAACTCATCCTCACCTCTTGCTTCTAAGTGAGCACTGACGCCATACGGATGAGAGCAGAATATATCAGTGCTTCACATAGTTACCTGTCAAGTTTGTTTCTACTTATTGAACCTCCGTGAGGTTGGGTTGTCTCCGTGGTAACTAATTTATTTTATAGGCTCAGTCCCATTCCTCTCGATACTTTTAGAACCACCTTTCTAGATTTTTTTTGTGAACGCATATGTGAGGTTCATTTCTAATTTCACAAAATTCAAAGCTATCAACTATTGTTTCATTTTTTTTCTCTTATAGACTTGTGTTACACTTCTAAGGGCCTATTCATTTTTGAATCAAAATTTGTCTGCATACATTTATCAATTGTTGATTTATAATCACATAAAAATAGATTAAAAAGGTAAGGGATATGCCATCAATGGAATATCGGTTAAAAGATTTCTTAACCATTCAACTTATGTGCAAGTAGTGTCAAGTGTAATCATTTGAAATTTCATTACACTTCTAACTAACACTGTTTGTTTAGTTGATTTTTATGACATTGCACCTCCACCTAGGAGGAAAATAAAGTTCGATGTAGATTTGACATCTAGAGAATCACTAATCTAATTAGCATCACTATAACATTCCAGAATAGAGGGGTAATCACTATAATGTAAGACATATGACATTGTGCTTTTTAAATATTTAAATACTCTTTCTAAGGCATTCCTATGACTCTCATTTGGGTTGATGATATATCTGTTAAGCCTATTGACTGCATAGGTAATATCTGGACTTGTGTAATTTGTAAAGAATCCAAGTGATCCTATAATTTGTGTATATTCACTTTGCAACATTGGATTTCTCAAATTCTTTAGGTGAATACTTGTGTCATAGAGAGTAGATATGGGTTGACAATTTATGTGATAAATTTTTTTAAATATTTTCTATACATAGTGAGATTGTGATATGGTTATTCCATCTGATTTTCTTATGATTCTAATATTTAAGATTAAGTCAGTTTCACCTAAATCTTTCATACCAAAGTTTGAGATATAAATTTCTTCACTTCTTTGACAACATGCATATTGGATCCAAAGATTAAAATATCATCAACATATAAGCACAAGATGATAATATTTTTACCAAACATTTTATGGTACACACATATATTAGTTTGGTTGATTTTAAAACCATAAGAAAGAGTAATTTCATCAATTTTTTCATTCCATTATTTAGGTGTTTATTTTAAACCTAAAGTGATCTAATTAATTTACATAGTTTCTTTTCTTGGCCTAAGACAATGAAGCCTTCGAGTTGATCTATATAAATTTTTTCATTTAATATATCATTTAAGAAAATAGTTTTTACATCCATTTGATATATGACCAATTTATGTTTAAATGATAAAATAATCAAGATTCTAATGGTAGTGATCCTAGTCACAAGTGAATATACATCAAAATAGTTTATGTTGACTTTTTGCGTAAGTATTTTAGCTACTAAGCTGGCCTTATATTTATCAACTGATCCAGTTGCTTTTAATTTCTTCTTAAATATCCATTTACCTTCAATTGTCTTACAACCAAGAGGTAAATCAGTTAAGACCCAAGTATTATTTTGAACTATAGAATTCATTTCACTATCTATGGCTTCCTTCCAAAAAGGTGAATCTATATAGTTCATAGCATCAGAGAAGGTAGTTGGAGAGTCTTCTACTAAAAGTGACTAAAATCCTCAAAGACTTTTTTTGTTTTAGCCCTTTTACTTCTCCTAAGTTCTGTAGGAGCTTCTTCCTCTACTCTTGGGGCAACTAGGTTAGAGCTAGTACTAGGTTCATTACTTCCTACATTGATTTATATTATAGATTTAAATAGGAAAGTATTTTCAAAATAAATTACATCTCTAGCTTCAATTATGGTGTTGTTTGATATATCATTTATTTTAGAGCTAATTACTAAAAATCTATTTGTATTGCTAGAAAAATTATTAGCATTGTGATTTGTAGTATACCAAATAAAAATGGTGTCTACAGTTTTAAGTTTAATTTTCTTTATTTTAGTTTCAGGTGTTTTTACTTTTGCAAAGTATCCCCACACTTTGAGAAAAATTAAGTTAGGTCTTCTACGTTTCCAGATTTCATATGGAGTTGAGTCATTTTATTTAAAAGGAATTCTATTTAAAACATAAAAGGTAGTCAAAAGGGCATCCCCCAAAAGTTCTCGGGTGCACCTGAACTAATCAACATTGAATTAACCATATCTATTAGTGTCATATTTTTCCTTTCAACTACACCATTAGATTAAGGAGAGTAAGGGACAATCACCTCATGTATTATTCCATTTTCTTGACAAAATTAGTTGAGTGGAAGAGATATGCACTCTCCTCCTCTATCTGACCTAAATATTTTAATTATCTTTTCTTGTTGATTTTCACCTAAAACCTTATAAATTTAAAATTTATTTAGTACTTCATCTTTAGTTTTAATTAGGTTGAGATAATAATATTTAGATAGATCATCAATGAATGTTACAAAGTATTTATTGCCACCTCTAGAGATCCATCCAGCATCACATACATCGCTGTGTATAATTTCTAAGACATCACAATTTCCATCAGTTGATTTGAATGGATGTTTAGATAGTTTGACTTCCACATAAATCTCAAATCTTTCATGATGCTGGATGTTCATCTTGGGGATCAAATTTAACATTATTAGTCTTTTGATTAAGTTCTAATTAACGTGCCCCAATCTTGAATGCCATGTAGAAGATGATTCAACATTTAAAATAAGTGATTGTTCATTCAAAGAAGATGTACGTACATTCAGTTTGAAAAGACCACCACACATAAATCATTTTCCAATGAAGGATAGACCTTTAGTTATTACAACTTTATTTGATTCAAAAATTAACATTTAGTTATTACAATTTCATTTGATTTAAAAACTAACTTATAACCGTGCTGCACTAAGAGAGACTCACTAATGAGGTTCTGCCCGATATTAGGAACATGATGGACACCGTGAAGGGTTAAAGTTTTGCCCGAGGTCAACTTCATATCTATGCTTCCAACTCCTAACGTTTGCGTCTTAGCATTATTTCTTATTATCACAACTCTTGCACTTGAGTCCTGATAAGTAGAAAATCAAGAGCGATTAGCACATACATGAATGTTAGCTCCGATATCAATCTACCAATTAATAGATAAATTGGTCTAGTTCACTTTAGGGTTAAAATGACTTAAGTGGAGGCTTAGATGCACCAGCACCTGCAGTCTCCTCTCTTAGCTACCAATTAAATCTTGAACGCGGTCAGTTGATTGGGCACGTTTCTATTGAAACGCATCGTACCTTGCGACCACATTCCTATTGATATAATCTTTTAAAATAAAAATAGTTTAAAACGCATCTAGATGATTAGACACAAGTTAAGAATGACGCCTTCTTTCATGGGCGTGAATTAAAGTTTGAACAGGACTAGGTGAGTTGGCGTGTTTCTTTGAAACGCGTCTAGGGGGAGAGACACATTTAAGAAATATTATTTTAATGTCAAGTAGAACGTGTCAATGCGATCGGGCGTGTTTTTATCAAAACCCATCATGTTGACCAACTTCATTCTTAAAACACATCCAGAGACTCAGCGACAATTATAAATCGCGTCCTATCAGTAAGACCCAAATTAATTTTGATTTTAAAGTAATTTTAAGTAATATAATAAAAATCAGAACTCTTAGAATGATAGTTTTGTATTGCTGGAACTAATAAAACAACAACAATCAATTAGAAATAAAAAAGTTTAGAAGCATAGCCTATTGCATCGAAGCGCGTAGTCGCTAGAACTAAAAGTTCTATTGCCACTTGACGTGCGGTTCTCGCAGTAATATTCTGCTAGAGATACTATGACTCTTAGGTAAACGAGACCCCTCTCTCTCCTCGGCACATTTTAGAAGAGAGATTTGCGAATCTAATTTAACTTGCAAGGACTCAATAGAGAAGAAAGAAAATGAAGGAAGAACACATAGGAAGAGCAAAATGTGCAACGGCTAAAAAGACTTCACAAAGCAACAACAGTAGAGAGACGTGTCCGTGATGGATGTCTCCCTCAGTTTACAATGAATGAATTCGTCCGTGAATGACATGAGCATTCTTTCTTCAAAATGCGACAATCAAAGATAGGATGCATTTTTGATTGACGTTGTGAATCATGCAAGTGTCGTTATCTCACAACGGTAACACACAGTGAGTGAACAATGACACATAATGAGGGAACAATGAGGAAGGTTTTTAATCACGTAAAAAACTCTAACACTCGAGGGTGATTTGTTGGAACCCATGAGTATCTCCTGCTATAGTTGGTGGCTGATAACCTGATAACTAAGGCCCCCATGGCTACATGTGAGTGGTGGGCCAATTGAGACTGGAACAAAGGGTGAGCACAACGAAAGATATCCAATGGGCTTTGGACTCGCTAAGTTTGTCTATATTCTCGTGAAGAATACTTGGCTATGCCACCTGATCCGTTTGTCCTTTCTGGACCAATAAGGTCTAAGTGTGCAACACCTGTTACATATCAAGACGTGCAACAAGTCATTCTCTCGAGACTATATCCTTATTCCAAGGTTAGTTCTAGCCCAACCCACTAGAATGTATGTATAACTCAAACTTTACTATTTGACCCAATTTTGGTTATTTGGACCTCAAAACATTGCTCTTAGTATGTGTTTGGTCCCATTTGAAGATGGGCAATAGTTAACGCACACCCATGAAATGTGCAACTATATTACAAATCCTCTCCTCATTGATCTACGTGGGGCGCATCTTTTAGGACTTGAATGTGCAACAAGTCGACTCAAAAGTAAATACTTGTTGTACACCTTGAATGCATCAAGTCAGTTAACCTACACTTTCTGTGATTCTCATTTTTTTTCTGTTCCATCAGTTCAATGTTGGAATAATAAGGGCCCATTTGATAATCGAATAGCGCAATGTGAGTTTTGTGCATTCCCCGGTGGGCACTCGGTTTTACCGGTAACAACCAAAACAGACTTTGATAAAAATTGGGATTTAACTCTGATTAACGTGAGAATATTATAAAACCCTGGGTTTTTTTGGGATTACTCGTTCTAGCCGGAGGGTCGAATACGCTGTTCGCCCGATGCTGGCGGACAGCGTATTCTGCCCCCACCCAACACTTTTATCAAATGGGCCCTAAAAGAGTGAGATTGCAACTCCTAAAGATGCGACTATTATTCTTTAGTCTTTGAAGATTCGGTCGGGCCATTCCGTTGAAAGCCCTTAAGAGAACGATGAGGTGGGCACCCTCTTAAAGGTGCTTATGGATAAGCTCCAGTCGGGCTCGACAAAAATCTAAAATTACTAAATTCCAATGGTTTGGCACATTAACTTTTGAGCTTAGACTCACTGGATGATTTTTTCATCAAAAATCGCATCCTTCTTTTTCTCCACAAATGGTAAGTTGAGCTTTTTAGGAGCATGAATTCTATTGAGCGATTTTTTAATCTACCAGATTCCTTAGAAAGTACATCCGAAAGGTACTCTTTCATTTAGATACATGTTTGGTGCTGATTAATATATACGACATATTTGTATGAATAAATGATATTGCACTCCCGCACATACTCTTAGATGTATCTAGCCCGACACATCAAAACATATGGGGGTTTTTACATATAAACCATTCTTATGTAAAAAAATATAAAAAAATTATTTCTAAAACATATATTTAAACACATATCATTATTTTTTGTCAGAATGTTGCAAAAATACTATCACTGTGACCAACCGTTGCCCACAGTCTGTTTAACTATAATTATCTTCAACTCTAGTTGTAAAAGAACTAAAATGCCTCCAATTATATATATATATATATATATATTCTCCCTCTCTCTCTCCCCATGATCCTCCCCCCTAATCTCTCTCTTTCTCCACTAGGGTGGGGAGTACTGATGCCTAAGGGGGAGACATCTTTCGGTGACCTCCATCTCTCTCTCTCTCTCCCCGCATCCCCCCGCTAGGCAGTGAGTATTGTCATTGCCGAATGGGGAGACCCCCTGCTGACATCCCTCTCTTCTCTCTCTCAGTGCTCTCTTGGCCCTCCCTCTCATTCTCTCTCATTGCTTTCTCTATGTGTGTGCATCCTTGTTGGGTGGGGGTGCCAGTGCGAGAGGGAGTGACCTCCTTTGGTGTCCTCCCTTTCTCTCTTTCACTGCTCTCTCGACCTGTGGGTAACCTAGGGGATAACATATGCTTCTTCTTTGGAGGAGGTGTTGTTGCTCTTATTTATACTGATATACATCTTGTCTAAGTCATTGGGCATGTTCGTGGTAACAGTCTGGCCGTACATGTTGGAGTGCAACCACATTATAAGGGCTTGTCCTTGCTTCGAGAGCTTCTAGGTCCACTATAGAGGTTGACAAGAGTTAGAGGGATCGAGGAGATGTTGTTGAGGGAGCATGTCGGGAAGGGATTTTGAGAACAAGGGCGTGCCTATTATTTTGGGATGTAGTGGTGCACGATTCGTTAGAGATGGAGCGACTTGTGATGGGCACGAAAGAGACCAACAAGCTCTTGTCTATGAGTTAATTTCTACCTCTCCAGGTCGATTTTGTAGTCTTTGATGCCAACGGTTGGCTAAACTCTATCGAGGAGTCAATTGGCCCTCTCTCTCTCATCTTTCTCTCTCCCTTCTTTCCGCACCGCTGAGTAGGGTAGAGATGTACAAGGCCCGATGCATTGTTAATGGCCTACGCGGGAGAGCTGATGTGCATGCTGGTGGGGTTGACATCAGAAAGTTGGTGGCAGAGTTGGAGGAGGTGCACGAGTGAATGTGACTTCGAGCGCGAGAGATGAAATTGTTAAAGTAAGGGCAGTTTCATTGAATCTCAACCTATAGTTTGGTGGTTCACTCCTATCCTTTACATGAGAGAAATTGTTGGTTCAAATCTTGTAAGTTCCCGTGAGAGTTGCAGATTAAATCTACCTTTGCTCTTAACTTACCTATCAAAAAAAGGGTAGTTTCGTTAAAATATGTTCAACTAAGGGGAATAATAGAATGTGTAAGAAATATTCACTTCTCTATCGATGTAAGTTAATTAGAGTGACATGTTGATAATAATAATAATATATATTTAAATATATTTTTAGGAATAATATTTTTATAATTTTGTTTGTAAATATGATCTATATGCAAAACCTCCAAACATATCAGCTCAAGATTTGGTTCCGAACGCATCTGAAGTGAAAAGAACCCAATTTTTAGAAAAGAACTCAAGTTTACTAAGTAAACCTAAAGAACCCAATCTCAAAAAAAGAACTCAAATTTAATATGTTAACCTATTTAATAAAGATCATAGTAAGTGGAACTATGTTAAATTATCACACTTTTGGTACTAAAGGACCGCCTCTCTCGATCGCTTGGATGAAGGAGAAAGGCTACCCACCAGCCACCACCAAACACTACTGTTCTAAGGTGGGTAGCTCACTTGTTCTTTGGGCCGACGAGGAATGCCGACCTTGGCGGCTTCTACCAGCCTTCCCTTTCCCTCCCCCACCAAATGGGTACGTCCCTCCTGTGCGCCTCGTTGCCGGGTTGGCCTGGGCCTACGCGCTGCCTCTGCCCCCCTCCTCGCAGCCCCCCACCCATCGCCATTCACCACCACCACTTTTTCCCCACGCAGAGGAAGAACAGCTACAACAAACATCACCCCCACCCCGCCCTGTGGGCGGTTCAAAAACTTTTGAAGCGCCCACCTCCCCACGGTCTTTATCTCCCGCCCCCCACTCCAACAAACCCCCCGCCATCAGCGGTGCCGCCGCGGTCGCTTTGCTCACACCGTCCTTGCCTCACAAACTCGCTTCTCCTCAGCCTTCACCTCACCACCTCTCCATCTTTCACTGGCAGTAAAAAGGAAGAGGAAGAGAAGAGGAAAAGGAGAAATTTTGAAACAGGGAACAAAGGGAACAGGGCATTTCTTGTGCGCTCTCTCTCTCTCTCAGCTCCAGCAGTGGTGCCCTCATCACCCTCGGTTCCAGCCTTCAGGTGGGCTTCCATTCCTGCCCCATCACTTTCCCCTACATCAGCTCATTGATCTGTTCTTACACTCCCCTTTTCATCTCTCTCCGTCAAGAAGCTTCGAACCTGAGAGCCCGTGTCTGCCTGTGAGGATAGAGCTACAAAAAAAAGACTTTTCCCCCATCTTTCTTCGTCCCACATGCTCCTGTTTCTTCCACTCCGTAACAAATCGGAATCACCGCTTGGCTGCACGAAATATTCTTTTTGAGTTTGACCTCTCACCCGCTTCATTTAATATTTCGCAGTCTTTAACTCCTTCTGCGACGCAGATGGACGTTGCGAACTAAAAAAATTTCCCTTTTTTGGCAGGAGGGATGGGGGGAAGGAATCAGCATGCGCCCACGTCAGGCGAAGCCGACGCACAGCGGGGAAAAGATTTAAAAACGCGATGGTTTTGTAAACCCATCAATAATTTGGGTTTAGAATATTAGATCGTTGCTCCCCTCGGATTCCATTCTATATTATTTTCCATCTCCCTCCCCCCCTTGATCCTTCATGGAAGGGATCCTCTACTTGTTCAACTCCTGTCGCTGTTGCTCCGCGGATTTGTAGCCTCTGCGTTCCTTTCGTTGTTGCTGGTGTTGGGTCTTTGTTAGATTTTCTCAAACGTCCAGGCATGGCATGGCACGCCGTGGCACTTGCGGCAGGTGCCGACGAGCTGGCACTGCCTTCCCAGAGGCTCGTTGAGGCGGCCCTGAGAGGGGAGATGGACAGTGTGGAAGAGAGCTTGGGTGCCTCTGGTTTGGTGGATGTGAACTACATCGGGACTGTGAGCTTGAGGCTGAAATGTGTAGAGACTGTGCTCCGGGAGGAGAGGGCAGATGACGTCAGGATTCTGTATGAGGAGTTCAGGACCGACGTTACAGCGCTTTTTGCCGCTGCCCATTCCGGCCATGCCGACATTGTCAGGAAACTGCTGGTAATTCACCTTCTTTTGTTTTCTCCCTTCACGTTTCCTGCCCTTGTTTGTTTTAGCATCACATTTTCCTTCGTAGTTCTCCACATATCTACTCTTCTAGGGAAGCTGTTCATATACGTTATTGACTAGGGTATCGCCTATTTTTATTCTAAACGAAGATTATCCACTTTCCTTATGGTGGTTCTTTTTGGCTTTTACTTGTTAACCTTGATGACACCTGGCTCCTAACGCTCGTTTGTTCATCTTATATATCTTTTAGTGAAATTACTGGCTATAGCAAATTCCAATGTTACCTCTGCTTTAGAAGAAGTTCGGTATGAGATTTATCTTTGATGTGTGATTCAATGTGATGATCTAATGCTATTTTGTCATCCCTTAGTTCATGAAAAGGTGAACTGGATTTCTCATTGCATCACGGTGCTTTGCATTTATTTGCTGCTGCTGGGATTTGCACAGGAAATGAATTTGAGATTTAGTAATCCATGTGTGTTCATTCTTGTAATTTTTTTTTGAGGGGCTCTGCTGCAGTGGAAGAGCCTGTTCACTATAAACAAGGAAACCCCTACCACCCAGGTTCGATCCTGGGTGGCGCCCCCCCAATCCCCTACCCTGCACCATCTGAGCCAGAGCCCAGTGGTAAGTGTCCTTCTAAATTATACATCAATTGCAATGCCAAGTCAATCCATGCTATCAGTGACTCATTGTAGTATCATTTGACAAAATGATGAGCTATGACAACTCATGTCCTGTCCGATGTTTCCCCTCAACAGATTTAAAAATTTCTGTATCAAGTACTTCTGTGAGCTACTTGTCCAAAAAACAGCCGTGCTTGGAAAGCCATATTATGACATAAACTAAAGCATGCGTTTGGTGATTCTACTGAAGGAAGGCTGATGTAAAAGATCTCAGAATGCCTGGAATATGAGAAACAAATTTTAATTCTAATAATAGGGTATCTAGAATTTTGGGCTTGCTTGAATCCTGCAGTCAAGTTGAGTTTTGCAAGATGTCATTGACATAGCCTTTTTCATCAATTTGGTGCTGCTTGGGTCCTTGGGACGTGAAGGCTAAAAT
The DNA here is from genome assembly GCA_022559845.1 of Amorphophallus konjac. Lineage (NCBI taxonomy): Eukaryota > Viridiplantae > Streptophyta > Magnoliopsida > Alismatales > Araceae > Amorphophallus > Amorphophallus konjac. The sequence continues at coordinate 48,912 of JAHNEJ010002303.1, read as the reverse complement.
CCCAATAGTTCAAATGCCGCCTTCTAGATGGCTGTCATCTTAACACCAACTTTGCATTTATTATGCAAAAACATGATAGTCATCAGTTGCAGGTATGGGAGGATAGCCTTTTGAGGAATGACTAGAATTTGTCTAACAGCCTAATACCCAAAATATTATAATGTTTTCATAAACTATGAAAAGATCTGATATACTGAAGTGCATGGTTAGCAGTAAAATAACAATAAGAAGGGTGAATGTTACTATTAGCTTCCTTAGCATTCGGCTCATCATCGAAGGAAGCGCTCTAGATTATGTTTGATCTATTCCGAGTGACTCTTCTTTGCAGTTTTGAGGGTCAGTCCTTGGAAGGACCTGACATAAACCAATTCTTGAATTTGATACTTCCTAAATGATGGATTTGTACAATACGGAGAGCTTCCTAGATCATGTTTAAAACTATCCTCTGTGAAGGCTGATTCCTTCTTACCCTTAGACCTGATTCTATGCTCCACGTAAAATCCAGTGGTAAGGGATTGTGGATGGTGCTTTTAATGAATTGCCTTCCCAATCAATGTCTGCTTGGTGAAGAAATTGGCACCATGACTTGATAGTTGGTTCTGGGCCAATGGCTGCTTGTAAAAGTTGGTTGACTCTTTTTCAGTGATTGAATGATCATAAATTAATGTGATAGGACTTCATGTCTGCAATTGTGGTAATAGTTGTTGAACTTCACTCTTTTCATGAAGCCTCATCCCATCAATCTGGGAGCAGTTAGATTAAATATGCTGATATGTTTGAAATTTGCTATAAAAGCACAGACAAATGATAAACAAAAGTTTGGTTCCCCATAATGGCTTCTTCAACTATTCATCTGAATCGGGTCTTTAGACTCTCTACAAATGAAGTGCAACTTTAGTAAGAAATCTGCAATGGTTACATATATGTATCACCCATCAAAATCAATCGCCACTCCCTCTAAAAAAGAGACCAATGCCGTGTAACACTGTGTAAAGCAATATCACAAGTCTATTTCAATAATGAAGACAACATCAATGTTGATTTCCGATTCAAAAGAAAACCTTCTACCACAATGCTCAGTATATCTTGTCCGAAGCATTATATTTTACAATATTTTTCATTGATTTGTATTTATTTATTTTTTGGGAGGCGACCAGCAGCCACATTTCATTATAGTAAAGTAAAAGAGATTACAGCCAAATAAAAGGTATCCCTTAAAGATATCAAAGTTTACTTTGTCAGATGCCACATTTACTTGGAAGTGTAGGATATAATTGACTGCATTTACATTTTTGTTACCTAGATCCTTAATCACTAGATAAATTCTTGTAATAAGTCCTTCCCATTCTGGAGAAGATAATCAATATGGTCATGTATTGTAGTTCAGATCTCCCTGCGCTGGGGCCTCAAGCCCTGGAATGCTTGGTGGGTTTCTAATCCAAGAACCCCCACTTTTGATTCTAGGCCTCACTGCCAGATTTTCTTCACTTCACACTATAGACATAGAGGCCGTCTTTCTTAAACATTGCCCATTCCCACTGTTGGATAGATCCTTGGAAGCAAGGGTTAATAGAGTTCAATAGATGTTCGGTCACATATCACATTGTTATGTAATCATATAGCGATTAAAAGTAAAGAATTGAGAGTTGATTCTGTTTTGGTACACAAGATTGTTGGATCCGATAATTTTCTGATTTAATTCAGAGGAAATACATATTTTACAATCCCATGGCCATGCAAGTTGATATAAAATCATCGCCATTCAATTACATGTATAATTCTCTGATTTATTTCAAAACAATAAATCAAATCATGTTGTTTTAAGTCTCATGCCGGTGCAAGATGATATAAAATCATCGCCGTTCTATCACACATATATCTTGGGGATCCGTCGGATGAAGAAATCTACAAGGTTCCGGCGTGTTTTGAGCGTTGTAATTCTGTCAAACACCGTACGGATGGCATAAAGCCATGAACCCGTGTAAAAAAGCCATAAAAATATCGTCTCCGACTTTCGGGGATCGTCCTTGATGCCTCGAAGTGTGTCCTGACAGTGTAAGAAGTCCGGCAGCAAGACGACGTCAAATAGAGAATAAAAAGAAACAAAACTCTCCACGTGCCGCTGCGTCCTTGAACTCTGGAGCAAGAAGCAATAAAAAAGGAGAAGCGACAAACCCAAGGCTTTTTATAGGGCTTCTCAAGACAAAGGGGCTGAAGAGCAGCCGCCCCTCCTCGCTCTCCCTTCTCTCGCTTCCTGCACGCAAAAAAAGGGGGGGGGGGGAGTAACCGGTGGTTTCCCCCTCGGGAACAGACTGGAGAAACCCCCTCGGTTCTGGCTTGGGAGCAAATCGGAGGAGACTCCCCCGGGTCCTCTTTGGGCTGCAAATCGGGGAAGCCCCCCCCCCCCCCCCCCAAGTTCTCCCTGGGGGGACCCCCCTCCCTCCATCATAAACTGGGGGAGGCCCCCCCCGATTCCCTCCTCTGCCAGGGCCGCAACGGGGAGGGACCCCCCTGGTCTTCATTTCCCCGCTATCTGGGGGAACCCCCTGGTCTCCACCTCCCCCACTCTAAATCGGGGAATTCCGCCCCCGCTCCCCTCCCTCCTCCTCTCACCCATTTAATTCCTAAACCGAGAGGAAACCCCCCTCTCAAATTACATGTTAACCGGGGGAAGCTCCCCCGGGTTCCCACTGCGTCCTTGAACCCAAATGGGGGGGGGGGGGATCTCCCCCCTGGGTCTTTTCATCACGCAACACATTAATGCATCCAAGGGGTTCTCCCAGTTCACTCACTTATAAAAGGAGGACTTGGGGCTCATTTGGACACAGAGACGGGAGCTCAACACAGCCCAAGGCAATTCCAAGTGAAATTCTCCCCTCGAGAACTCTAAAAACACTTGGGCCCTCTTTGATAGCGGGGTGGTCGGCCGGTTGTCGGGCGGATAGTGTAACTGGGGAGAGAGAAGGCGCGGTGGGCCCCGCCTCCCCCCTCACACAAAAACGTTAACCGCCCCTGGTTAGCGTGCTCGACCCTCCGCGGTCGAGCATGCGGAGGGTCGAGCATGCCAACCGTGCTCGGTTAACAAATTCGCCTTTGAAGACTTGGGATAAGGTTTGGTTAGCCCAGCACTCAAGAAATTGCTAAATTTGGTCTGTTTGCTCTTGTAAAAGCCCAGTTTGAGGGTATGATTTAGTTTTTACATTTATACCCCTATTTTGAGAAAAAATTATCTACTTATGTCAAAATTCTGTAAAAATAGAGAATTTCGTGGAGAATGAGAAATTTATGTTCATGTGAAAAATTGCATGAAAGTCCTTGTAAGTTGCGAAAAGTTTAAAAAATGCAGAAATACGCTGCATTTTCAGAAAATTACACGAGTGTCTGAAAATTACAAAAAATGCAGAAAAATCCAGAAGATTGAGGGAATTGTGCAGAAATTCCTCACTAAGTCCAGAAATTGCAGAAATACCCCGGGTTTGCGGGAAATTGCAGAAATACGTGCAACTTTATGAAATTGCATAAACATCCACAAAATCCAAGAAAAATCCTGAAAATGTAGAGATTGAACAAAAACTGTTCAAGTTTGCAGAAATGCCTTCCAAACTGGCGAAGAACCCCTGTTTTGTTCAAAAGTTCAGAAAATTGCAAGTTTACCCTGGATCTTTTCAAAATTGCATAAGTATCCAGGAAAACTGCAAGAAAATTCTGAAAGTTACAGAAATGGCATAAGAATGGTCTGGTCATTATGAAATTGAGATTTTATCAGGGTCGAGTCGGGACGGTCTGACTCGCACGACCCGGCTCGTCCCAGCCACAGACCGGGACGATCGGTCTGTGGGACGCAACCGGGACGTTTTATATATTATTTTAATTTTTTTATAACAGATACATTTTGTAGGTTTGTTGGTTGAGGACCTCACGTTTAAACGTGAGGTCCCCGGTTCGAAACGCACTTTTGATGCATTTTTCGTCGATTTTTTAGAAAGTTATTTAAAAAAACATTTTAAACGATGGAGGAGGTGGGATTCAAACCGGGGGCATCCGTCTAAAAGGCCACGCATGTAACCAACCGAGATAGAAGTGCTTTTAAGTTATATTATTATGTAATATATATATATATATATATATATATATATATATAATATATTTTTATCTCGGTATGCTACGGTACCGTCCCGTCCCAGTGAAAGACCGGGACGGATGGTACGGGCGGGTTGGCAAACCCTGGATTTTATCCACATCATGAGGGAAAATTGCAAATAAATCCTAGTTTAAGGAAAAGTTATAAATAAACCTTAATTTAAGAGAAAATTACAAATAAACCCAAACTTATGGGGGGAAATTAAATACATGTTCAAGAGTCCACAAAGGATATCATCTATTGCAATTATACCTTTGCCTTAGGGCATGGAGGTTCCTTTTGGACTTAATCTCTTATATCACAACGGATGTTGTAAGGGTTGAAAGATATTTTTGGTAGTTAATCAAAGGTGTTTGGACTTGTTCCGATATAAATAAACATCGACTACAGTCGGTGGGGAAAAGTCCAATACACGAACTCTAAATCATCTGTTAAATATAAAGCACGAAAATAATTATGCACATGCTAATCAAATAGCTAACAAATGTGCATCTTTGTTCAATAAATGAACACATAAATCTTTTCGTTATTTTTTCCGCGTATGAAACAAAGATCTGCCACAATTACTATTATAGTGGAGGATTTCTTATCAAAGATGTTAGTTTAAAGTTTGTTACACTTTTTCCCTTTTTTATTTGAGCCATGGTGCTTAAGTTAATTTCATTTTCTTCATCGCAATTCAGTTCTTAGAAGCAAACCATTTTTGCTGGCTCACCTTTCAAGTTGGTGGCAGGTGTCATGACTCTGCATCAACTAAGTAGTTCGACCTCCAAATCATAAAAGCCACTAATGAAGACATCTGCACATAACCACATGTGCCAGTGAATTTTAAGGATTATCATTTAGTAATAAGGAGCTGAGTTTGTGTTGAAGATGTTTGAAATAAATGGAGAACAGCATTGTGAAGAAAGAGGTTGCCATGGATCATAAAATGTAAAACAAAATTAAGACTGGATAGATGGTCAAAGGTGAGAACAATTTGGTGGAACTTCCTGTTACTGAGTTGTGAGCTGAGCATGTGCTATCATGCTATGTGAAATCAGTAACCTCAACTTTGGAGTAATACCATGCTTTCAGAGTTGCACTCCACTGGCCATGAAAAGAGTTCTTTTGATTGCACTCCACTGGCCATGAAAAGAGTTCTTTTGATTCAGCACCTTCTTTTTTTTGTCAATCTAAGCAAAGGGGAAAGGACATGAATGCATTGCAAAACACATGTGGAATACAAGAGGTTTTGCTGTTCCACACATTTTGACTTCCATTTGGAGAAAGGCAACAGAAAAGGAAGAGTAATACAAGGGCAAAAAGAAACCGCCGGGGGGGGGGGGGTGGATACTGAACTTGCTCTCCAAATTATTACTGTCAATCTAAAAGGATTCGGTCGCATGAAATGGCAAAAATGTGTTTTTGGTGGTCCTTGGAGAAGATTTCATAAGCAGATGCTAAGCAAGCTTCAGAATTCAGATTGGCACTTGTTGACATGCACAAAGGGGTTAATTAATAGGGAACACCTTAAGTGCCGCCAGTATGTGTACTCCAACTCCAGTCCAAACTTAGAGCTGGCGATATAATCAGAGCAATGGATAAGTTGAAAGCAAGAAATCAATAAATATTTTTACTGTATCTATATCTATGAGTTTTGATGCCAATATTTGTGTCAACATGAACAAAGGAATAATACTAGAAAACAGAGACTGTGGGTAATTGCTGTAGAAATATGAAGAAAGTTCTACAATGGCAACTTGTTTATAGAAATACAAGCATGAATGTCATGTTCTTTACAGATGCATATTAAACCTTCAATAATAGCATATTGACATGCTTTTGTCTCCAAAACCTGCTATCAGCTTTGACATGACATCAAAATTATAAATTGGATCTCATCTTATGCATCTTATAATCTTAAATTTTGTTTGCAAAGGTGTGAATTATTGTCTTTGATGCATCACAGAGCATGAGGAATATTTTTACTTCTAAAGGCCAAATGTACCCACAACAGTGAGTCAAAAGGAAGCACTGCTACACTGGAATTAGTAACAAGTTAAAGTCATAAACCATAAGAGTTTAACAGGAATGGTGTTTAACATTTTATCTTGGCCTAATTATTTTGCAATCCCATACCTGTTTCCTTGGATTCACCTCATTCTTACTGAAGAATCATCTGTTCATTACCTTTTGGTTGTGCTGGTGAGCAAACATATATTTACATTGTGCTGAATAGTCGCTTCTCCTTCTGGCAGTCAGCTGGTTCAGATGTTAACCAAAAGTTGTTCAGAGGCTATGCAACAACAGCTGCTGCTCGGGAGGGGCATTGCAACATTCTCAGCATGCTTCTGAAAGGTGGTGCTTCTCAATCTGCTTGTGAAGATGCTTTGCTGGAGGGCAGTCTCTGTGGTGAAGCAGAAGCAGTTGGACTATTAATCTGCTCTGATATGCCACGACCTGATGCTATAGCACATGCCCTTGTGTCTGCTTGCTGCAGAGGCTTTGTTGATGTAGTCACTGCTTTGATCAAGGTGTTTTATATTTAGCTAAAAGTTGATGGATCATCTCTAAGATTTGCAAGTTTTTCAAATATGTCATCTCAAATCCCTAAAGATTTTTTTCCTTTTCAGAATGGGGTAGAAATAAATTGTATTGACAGAGTTCTCTTGCGTTCTGCCAAGCCCACGTTACATGCCAATGTGGATTGCATGCCTTTAGTGGCTGCAATTATCAGCCGACAAGCTTCTGTTGTGAAGTATCTGCTGCAGGTGATAACCTATTGCATTGTAACATCTAGGCACTCTTTGGGTCCTAGTTGTTGTTACTAGTTGGGAATGGAGAACCACTTGGTCCACTTCCCATTTGAGATTGAAAGTCCAATACATTGCCCTATTATTTTCCTGGAACTTGTAGCAAAACATGTCAGTTGCTTCTTTGGCATACAATCATTTATTTTTCAGTTTGTGACACTAAAATTGTGGTATTTGATAGTTACTGGGCCATGCTGTCATTGGCCACAATGCTTGCCTCAGGAAGCAGAGTGTGTGTTCAAATTAGCTGTATTCTAAAGTAGTGAGGGATGGGTTCAGATGCTTTACCCTTCTGGGGATTTATCATCAGCATCCAAAAAGGACTGCTCCATTTGTTGAGGACATACTAAGAAATATGTATTGAAAGAAAGAGAGAATATTTTTGTATTTCTATTAAATAATTAACTTGTTTTTTTGTGGCATTTTCAATGCTTGTGATGTTTATGTTTAGTGCATTGAGAAATGGACTTCTTGAAATTGATATCCTTCTTAATCAAAATTTTCTTTAACAAATGAACTATCTAAAAATTCATTTTTTTCTTTTCATAGTCTTCCTTTTCTATATGGTCCGTTGATATCTGCATGTTTACACATTCTTCTTGGTGCATATTTGAATTTCAGAAGGCCTTACTGAGAATCTGTAAAGATAAAGAGACTTTTTGATCTATGGCAATTGAGAAATGCAATCATATTTCAAGTTTTTCTTTTTCTCTTTGGAAGTACTAAACGCAAGTTATTATCATAAGCATTCAGATTTTTTTAAATTCACTTTCCTATTGAAAATGGTAATTTAGTACTGACTGTCAATATTCTATGGCTTGATTTCTAATATTTTACATATATATTCACCTTGTAAATTGCAGCATGGTGCAAAAACAGGGTGTCAAGTTCGGGTTGGTGCATGGTCGTGGGATCCAATATCTGGTGAAGAGCTGAGGGTTGGCGCATGCTTGGGTGAGCCATACAATGCTGCATGGTGTGCAGTTGAGTACTATGAAATTAGCGGGGAAATCCTAAACCTGTTGCTTCAACATGAACCTTCTCTTCTTGAGACTCCATATCTTGGGAGGACTCTTCTTTGTCATGCCATTTTATGTCACAACTTAAATGCCGTGTGTGTTCTTCTTGCTGCTGGTGCAAATTTTAAGTTCCCAGTGAAAACACAAGGACATGACTCATTTCCTCTGCACTTGGCTGCTAAACTTGGGTATGCTTCCATTGTTAAGCAGTTGATTATGCATGGATGCAATGTGGATGCACGAACATCGACAAGTGAGACTGCCTTGATAATTGCAGCAAAAGCCAGTCATGCAGATGTTTTTCTAGAGCTACTTATGGCAGGTGCCGACCTGGGTCTGGTCTGTGATTCGGGTGATAGTGCGATTAAATTAGCACAGAGAAGCTCCTTTTCGTCAAACATCATTGGTATTCTTTCTCAGGCAGTAATTGCTGGTGCTAACCTTCATTCAACTGATCTCAGTGTGTTCTCTCCGTTGCACTTTGCCGCTGGAAGTGGCAATCCAGAACTGCTTCAAATGATGATGCGTTTCTCTACCAGTGATCTAAACAATGTGGATGGGACAGGGATGACTCCAATGATGGTTGCAGTGAAGGCTGGGCATGTTGAATCTTTCCGCCACTTACTAATGGCTGGAGCAGCTATATGCATAGAATCATCAGATGGAAAAACTGTGATGTCACTCATTCAGCTTGAATCTTCTGCTCCCGATAGGGTACAATTTGAACAAGTCTTGCTCAATGCTGTACTAGCTAATGTTGTGACAGACCATTCAATATTCAGAGCTCTTCACTATGCAGCTCGTGTAGGGGATCTGCCATCATTGGTTCAGCTCTTAAAGATGGACTTCCCTGTTAATTCATTAGATGAGGATGGTTATTCCCCTCTCATGCTTGCTGCCATGGGAGGCCATGCTGATGCATGCAAACTTCTACTGTTGCAAGGAGGTGCAGATTGTGGGCTCACCAGTCCCCAGGGGGAGACAGCTTTATCCTTGGCACGAAGCAGTAGAAGCAACAAGGTCACAGAGGGTGTACTACTTGATCACCTAGCTAGGTCTCATGTACTCAACGGTGAGGATCTTTTCAAGCACACACGTGAGGGGCGAGGGACACCACACAAGAAGACTGTCCGGATGCTCAAGTCTGGAATTCTGACATGGGGAAGGGCAAGCAGAAGAAATGTGTTCTGTAGAGAGGCAGTTGCAGGGCCGAGCCTGAACTTCTTGAAGAACCGGAGGCAGGATGGTATGGGTGAGAAAAGGATGATTTTCAGAGTCGTAACACCTACGGGGAGAGAGGTGCATTTTGAGGCAGAAAGTGCTTTTAATGTGGAGCTATGGGTTCGTGGTATCCATCTCATCGCCAAGGAGGAAGCATCAGGGGATTGAGAAGAAAACTGTGAAGGCAGATTAAAAACCAAGTTTGGACCAGTTGTTTGAGACACTGATGGGTCTCAACTCTTACTACTCTCTGCTGTAAGTTTGTAGTTTCTCTCCTCTTTGGTCAAGAAATGATGATGATGCAGGCCATCTGGTAAGTCAAATTTTGCTTAGGCAGATTTATAATGCATCATATGCTTGTATTAGGAATTTTTGTATATAAGCCATTGTTAGAACAAAAATTACATATTATCACTCCTGCATTTGCATTTGTGCACTTATCATTAAAAGTGCCAAGTGTGCATAAAGGCCACATAATGGTCTTTTTTGCACACAAAAAAATGGGGCAATAGACCATTTATGGTCTTTTTGCAACACTATCAGTATTTTTAATGATACATATGCAAATGCAAATACGTGTGATGAATCTGCGAGTTTCGATTTAACAATGGCTTATATGTAAAAAAAAAACCTTTGTATTATATGCAGCTGCTAGGATGACATTTGATGAGTGGGATATGTGAATACTATTGTACATGAATTCTTCAAAAAATGAGGTCTTGTATTAATGTGAACCAGTTGGAGGCACCACTCTAATGTAACGGTTATGTTTCGGCCAAGGCAATGCAATGAAGGTGACACTACATCAACGAGGACCCTTTTGTGAGTAGTATTGGCTGACATTGTATACTAACGTGCATGAATTCATTAAATTGGGAGGAAATGTTGGTTGAGCTTTCATCATTGTTCGATATGTATCAGTACTCCGATAGTCCTATTGGTCATCTTTCTCTTACCCAGAGCTGTTCTACGTAAATGGAAGAATTTATTCTCCTTGAAATGGTATTTAACTAGTTTAATATATCAATTTACTACTTGCTTTAGCAAAATTGGAAGGTGGGCTTCGTGCTACCATGCACAGAGAGTTGTAGGCTAGTGTAGGTCATGAAACATATCCAACTGTTCTTGGGGCAGGTTAGGACAAAGTGCCTTTGGAGTTTAGCCTTGTGACGGATGCCACCCCCTATTGATCAGGGTATGTTACGCCTGAAGCCACTGGTCTTTTTTTTTTTTTTTTTTTTAGCGTCAAGGGGGATGCTAGGGAGGGGAGCGGGGAATGTATTGATGCTCTGAAAAGTGACCCTGGGAAGCGCCTTCTTAAAGAGAATGGGAGACACATGTGCGGATGGGTTGAGCAACCAGTCGGATCACCTCACTGGGGGTCTGGAAAACCCAGGAGAGCTACCTCCCCCGCAGGGGGAGCCTTTGAAGCTTGAACCTTAGACCTTCGCTTCAAGAGGGGAGAAGGTTTGTCCGCTACGCCATCGCGGACGCCTGAAGCCACTGGTCAGGGCTGAAGCTGACTGCTCTGACCAATGGGAGGACAGGATTCTGGAAAGTTGGTCATCTTTGACGTTGTGTGATTCATCAATTTATCTTGTTTAATATCTTCAGAGTCATGCCTCCAAATTAAGGCTTGCCGTACTGTTAGATCGGAGCGTGACGTTATGGTAGCTAAGTGGTCTATATGCTAGTCTGACTTGTCCTCGCGATCAAATTTTTTTTTTTTGCCTTACTTTTTAACCAGAGAATTCGCGCCTTACCAGTTTCCCCCCGGTGGTGTAGGTCAGCCGAATTGCACTAGTACGGTACGAGTGTGCAAATCTTTCTCCAAATGTAAACATGCACAATGAAAGTACAATCATCAAAACAATTAGGTGAAAACTTGTTGAAGGTAAATTAGTTATACCCCTGGAGTAGAAGAATAAACTTCCGGGATAAACATGTGTACAATCTTTCTTCTTTGACAGAGAGGGATATCTCTTATTTATCCCAATAATAAGTCACATTTTATTCATTATTTTATTTTATAGGGTAATAAAGTTAATCCGTTACAATAAGAGATAACTCTCGTATATCCTAATTAAATTGATCTAGCAAAATTAGTAGAATAATTTATCTCTTTATTTATTTTGTTATCTATCAAAATAAATAGAGTTAAATTTTAGAACAAATTAACTCACGAGAGATATCTCTCGATTTATCTATCCCTCTGTGAAAGAGGAGTCTACATCCATTCTCCCTTTCTATACCCTTTGACATTTGTAGTTGCGTATATGCTCTCTTTAGACATCTATTTGGTCTACGATGGGTAAAAAAGATACGATATAAAGGTCTGTTGTTTTCCAGATGATTTGTGATAAGAAATGTAAAATAAAATTTTTATAACTGCATGTAAAAAACACAACCTAAGCACATACTTGTGGAAGCGATTCACCTACAACAAGAGTGGAAGGGGTTCAATCTACGGTCAGCTTGCCTAAAAAAATTGTGGAAAAAATTATGACAAAGATGTAAAAGAAAGGACACTATGACAAAATGCAGTGCTATGATATGATTTTAATGACAAAATATCAATGCATTACAATAAGATAGGGGTAAGGATGGACATTCTTACTTAATGAGAAAGGAAAGTACTATTTTTTTTGGGTGGAAGTCCAACTCTACTAATCTTGTATAACGTTTTAACAAATCCTTTTAAGCTTGACCCTATGATTTGTGAGACATGGGAGCGGGTGTCAAGTGTCGGACATGGCAAAACAGAAAAAATAGGACATGACGACACAAAAGGAGTATAATTGTATATATTTAGAATTAACATATTTATTTAGTAATATGTATTAAGAATCGGTATAATAAATAAGTTACTATGCTTCAATTAAATAGGACATTCAAAATGATGCATATTTAGTTATCAATGTATGTCAAAAATTAATATAGAATATTGATTAATGTATTAAATTGAAAATTACATAATAATTGCATAATTGAAATTATAAAACACTTAAAATTATTATTTGTTAAGTTTAACATTGAGGACGGAGAAATTCATTTGGTCTATTACGACCCAATATCAGTCGGCCCACATTTCATGAACGTCCCCAAACAAGTCTCCCTCGAGACTGGTCCAACTCACGGGCGCACACTCCATGTACATGCGCGCTCTACACGTCTTGAGGTCCTCAAACATGTGGTCGTTGTGACCACAATCTTAGAGGTTGCCTCAACAAGCGACATGTCTCCACCTAGGTAGCTGGGATGCTCGTCATAACGTTGTCTTTCCAAATCTCAAAGAGTGGGCGAGAGTGTAATTGACGATCTCATGATCGGACTACCTATTACTCCACTAATCATGACTTCACTTAGTCAGGAAATGGATGCACGCAGGGTAAGACCTATAAATAAGACCATGGACAGGCGACCAAAGGTACACAATTGGTCTCTAGAGAATCCCCCAGTCTCCAAAGCTCTTCTTCCCCCTTCCGAGCACTTCTTCTCTCAGCTGAGCACTCTTTTCCATGCTCTCCATCCCTTTCTCCCTTACCCGCACACCTCGTTGAATTAAGCATCGAAGGGTTCTCCCTTGGGTACTCACCCAGGGCTCCTTCTGACGAGTTTGTTTAGTTGTTGTAGGTTTCCTCGGGATGGCCAATCTCTCTCTCCCATTCAAGAAATTGTAAAAGTGTGGTCTGAGATTCAAGATACTATATTTCAACCTCTACAAACATCAAAATTTAAAAATTATTCGGAATGTTTAAAAATAAATATAGTGTACTCAGAAGTTATTAGTAGCGAAGCACCTCTCAGAGGGAGCGTGAATGGGAGTGTTGAATAAGATTATAGTTTAAAAATAAATTCACGCCTAAATTAATCTAGCATGGAAGGAGATAGAAGAAAAAGAATAGAATCACACGGACACTTGAATTTTTATACTAGTTTGGATACCCTCTTATGGCCTATATTTAGTATCGAAGTTTCTGCTTGGGATTTCACTACTTCACTTGATAAAATATATGTGATGGGTTTTGCTTAGGTGCACTAACTCACCACATCAATTGACTGCAAGTACATACACATTGAGTTTTGATCAAATGACCAGTTCCCCAAGGGCCCCTTTAAAAATCGAGCGGGGTAGCATATTTGCACGCCCCATTTGTAAGGAGAAAAGACGTGGAGCCCATTTTCTCTCTCATTAGGTAACTATTCTCACCTATTCTATTCGGTTTTCAAAGGGCCCCCAAGGGATATGCACTTAAGATAATAGTTGGACCCTTAAATTTTCTTCAAAAATAAAAAGGTAAGGGGATCCTTGATACTCGGAGGCAACTCGTTGGGATCTCACCCTATGCGGCATGCCCGAGGGAATCCTCCATTGACTCCAGATGCCAGGGGGACTTTGAGGAAAGCAACATGCCCCCATCTCCCCCTCCTCTCTCTCTCGCCTGTCACATGCCCGGAGGGGCCGACAGGGACTTCCTCCCCCTTCCTCGTGATGCCCGGAGGAGTATTCCCCCTGTTCATGGCTAGTCTGCCAATTCCCAACAGGGCTCTACCTGCTCGCCATGCCCAGCTGTGGTGGAGGTCTTCCAAGCTCGGTTGCGGTGGAACTCTTCCAAGCTCGGATCGACTGGCCTGCTCGTGGCATGACCAAAGGGGGGGGGGGTTGCAGCTATGCCCGACGGTGGCGATCGGTCTGGTAGTTCCATGCCCGGGGAGAAAGGAGAAAGAAAACTTACTGAGGAGGGTAAAATCGGTATGGCCCATGAAAGGCCCATTATGCTAGGCCCACATCGGCCAGAGATCTACAATGTTCGCAACGGTCCCCCGACAGTCGCGGCCCACAACAGACGACCCAGTATGGTCTGTCATCAGATTCACCAGCTCACAAAGGGCATCAACCTAGGCGCAACAGATGCCAGAGGACCCTCCGGCGATCGAACGTTACCCCCTACGACGTTGGCCTCAACTTCACTAAAGGCGAGCATGCCTTACAGGCGCCGTAAGACTTGCCTGAGATTCGTCCGACTCCGGAGGAACAGACCCTCAATGGAAAACCCCCCACGATCACCGAGAGATGTTACCCCACTACTCGCGCCCTTCCCCGTTAAGGGATAGACCCTCACCGCCAAGACAACCCCTATAAATGGACCTTTGGCCGCAAACAAGGGGGACACACTGGGACGAACCAACAAACACGGCAGGAGAGACTCCGACCCACGAAGCCTCGAGAGCGGATTTCATAAAGTAGAGCTCCTGTCACCTTCCGAGCACCCTTACCGCCCAACGAGCACTCTCCGAGCCCTCACTGGATGCGACAAGCACTCCTGCGAAAGTTCGACCACCCCTCCAGACTTGCTCAATCGCCTTTCGACTCTCTCTCTCCCCCCTATTTCTCCTTAATCTCCATCCTCCAAGATTCTGACTTAAGCATCGGAGGGTTGTTCCATGTGGTAAGGCCCAAGGCTCCTTCTGACGTCATTTCCCTCGTGTTTGTAGGCTTCCACAGGTGGCCGAACGATCTTTCCCCAACAAACAAATCTTAAAAATGTGGTACGAGGACTAGGAACCATTTTTTCGCCTCTGCACTTACCTTTCTTCAATGCCCGGTGGGGTTAAAGCTTCCCCTGTCAGTCGAAACTTGGAGGAGATGGATTGATGCGAAGAATCCCAGAGGCTCCCCTACGATACCAATGAAAACCAGAGGGATGTGGTCTGCCCCCCACGATGTCCGGAGGGGGCTCTTGCCTCCCAATCAAGCTCGGAGACACCCAGCCAGGTCCCAACCTATGCGACCATGCCCGGTAGCACATTGAAGCCCAGAGAGGCTCTACCTATCTGGTGATGCATGGAGATACCTGTGGAGGAGGTGCGGCGGTGCTCGTAGCTCCCTCTTCCTCTCTCTCTCTACTACGCAACGAAGCCCGGGGGGAATTGAAAGAAAGGAGCGACCCCTCCTCCTCATCGGTCTCTCCCTCTCGCCGTTGGTCAGTGATGCCCGAAGGAACCCCAGAATGAGCCCATCGTCCCGCCTCTGTTGAAACCCAGGTAGGGGTCCTGCTCTTGTGCCATGCTTTGAGGGGCATCCCGCCTTTGTTGAAACCCAGATGGACCCTGGGAGATCTACAATGCCCGGAGGGAGGTGAGGTTTGTTCATCCCATGCCCGAAGGATATGAAGGAGAAGTGCATACCCTTTTCTCTTCCCTTTGTCACCGCCAATGATGTCGGGATGGTTCTGGGATGTCTGCATCTGCCATCGCTCTTCCTCTCACTCTTCCTCTACTCGTTGCCTGTAGGAACACTGCAAAAGATTTCGACATGAAGATTTGCTACGTCCGATGATCTCACACCACCTCACTACCCTCTAGTAAAGAAAAGGGGAGGGGTAATGACCGGAGAGTCCCTCCCTGGAAGCGATGCATGGAGGATCATTTTCCCCCCTGTTTGTGGCTGGCTTGGGGATGTTCAACAGGGTTCGTCGGCGATGATGCCCAGATGGGCGCTGTGCTCCCTTTCCCTACTTGCGGTGGTGCCCGGAGAGGCCAAGAGGGCATTCTCCCTCTCCCTTTTCCTTTGCTACGTCACATGCCATGTTCCCCCTCTTGCTCCACGGCGATGCCCTGAGGAATTGCAAGGGGAGGGTGAGTTCCTCACCTCTCTCGTTCCAATGCCCGGAGGGGCTAAGAAGAGGTGTTGTGAGTCTCACTTCCACCTGCTCTGTCCTCTCTCTCCAACAAAAAGAAAAGAAGAAAAGGTAGGGAAGGAAGGCCCCTGATGAACAACCCCCTTTCTCTCTCCTCAATGCCCAGATGGAGGTATACATGCCTTCTTCTTCTATCCCAATGCTCGGTGGAATGTAAAAGCTGCTTCACCCCTCTCCTCAATGCTTAGATAGGCCTCAAAGGAGGGCTGTGCCCTCACCTAATGCTCGGGGGAAAAGGGGTGAGGGAACTTACCTTCTTTGGTGGCTGGGGGTGATTGAAAAGAACCCTCTCCCAAGTGCCTATAAATAGTAGGCTTGCCCAAGGAGGAAAGGATTGAGGGAACCTTTAGAGTCTTGGCCTTAAAACCTTCCCGTTGTAGGTTGGAGCTTTGGAGGATATGTTGTCCAAGGATTTGAAGAAGAGGCAAGTGCTGAGCAGGGGTTTATTTATAAATTATTTTGTTAAAGACTATATTTGTGAACATGCCCCTTCTATGAAGGATATGCCCAAAGAAATTAGAATAAGGGCCTGAAAAATGTGAAGAAATGAGGGAAGATTCAAATAGTTTCCTATTTTGGGTTAGTATCCTTGGATTTGGGAAAACTCCCCCATTTTGTTCAAGATTTGTAGAAATTACAGTTTTATCTTGTACTTCTTCAAACTTGTGTAAATATTCGAGAATTTACGAAAAAAAGTATGAAGACTTCTGAAATTGCTTACCTACTTAGAGAGTACATGTTGAGTCCTTCAATGTTTGAAAGAATTACAAGTATACCTCTTTTTAAGATAAAATTATATTTATGCCCTTATTTAAGGGAGAATCGCAAATGTGCCCTCCTTCAAGGGAAAATTACAAATATCCCTGTCTAAGGGTGTGAATGTCCTTCTCGGACACAAGTGAAACCGATGGTCTAGTTGTGATCATCCCGCAATCCAACAATTCACGCATGGTGATATCCAAGTCTAGCAGTTAGATTCGGACTTGGAACAAAACCAACAGTCTGAGCTAAATTAAGTCTAAATCCGACGATGGATTTAGATAAAACCTTCAATATCACGAAAGATATTATAAAAGTTTAAAGACGTCTTTTGACAACTAATCAAGGGTGTTCAAATTTTATGCCGATGTCAATTAATATTGACTATGGTCAGTGGAGAATTGTCTAGAACACGAATCCTTAATCATATGATAAATCAAATCTCGCGAGATTAAAGGGGTGTATGCTATTTACACATGCTTGTTCAACCAAGGAACTAATTTATATTTTATCCCCCTTTAAGAATTAATTTCCTAACGTGTTAAACAATAGTCCACACAATAAGGATCCTCGGATCTTTAATTACTCATAAACAATAACTACTACATAGAAAGAAAGGAGGAATGTTCCACGTAAACAATGTCTCTGACAATAGGCGAGTGCAAAGAAATTAAAACACATACAAAGAGAAATGAGCACAAGAGAGTGAGACTGATGGTGTGAGCAGAAGCTTGTGTCATTGCAATAAGCGCAGGCTCTTGAATGCTCATGTCTATAGCTCTGGTTCATTGAAGACTAGAGTCCTTCAATTAAGTGCTTTTAATGGTAGAGAGTTGGGTTTCTCACAACATTTGGAAGTTCTTGATTGCTCAAGATTCCAATATTTTTTCATTAGAAATGTCAATACACATGTAAACTATCCATCAGACACGATCACTTGATGATGTAGGCTTCTCTAATATATACTTGTTTGAGAGAGCAAATTGTCCATTATGTCCGTAGCCACTTACTTCCTTCTCAAGTCAAGTTTGCTCTTCCTATGCTTGTTCTTTTAGAACTTATTATGATTTGACATGTATACTTTTTTCACATTAAAATCACACATCATTTTAAACATAGAGTAGTTGTGAGTGCATGTCCAAGACGCTTCGTGTCTGTTAGCAAATCTCATGTATTTGATTCAAGGTTAAAAATCATGTGCTAATCTTAAACCAATGGTTAGATGTGAAGTATATTAAATATAAAATTTAGATATTTTGTAGATTTGTCTAAGCCATGAGCTAAGCAATGAATGCATTTGAATTTCAAAATATATTAGAATAAAGTAACACAGTATATTTATAAATATCATGCATCAAAATATTATCTAACTGAGATATGTATCACCTGAAATTATTAGTTGAAGCACATAAGGCAAAATAATATCTATTGTTATGAATTTGATGTCTATTTAATAAGACACGGTCAGTAGTTGAAAATGTCAATCTACTAGAGACAGTTGAAGTATCGCTTAGAGAATGGATAGTTACAAGATACAATGATATAAGCCATCGAAATGCACGGGAATTACGTGAAAAATATCAACAGTCAAAGAGGAAAAGCAGTTGAAAGAAATAAGTTGATCCAATATCAACGGAAGAGATCAATCATTTTAGGAAGATAATCAAAAGCTATCGTTTAGTGGTAGTTAAAGAATATTATTCGAAATAGTATTGGGCGTAAGGTATTGGCTGACATTGATCGGCTGAAGAAAGCAATTGAAAGGGTCTATTGCAGAGTGTTAGCTGAAGCTAACAATCATATTTCATTAATTAAAAATTAGTTGTAAAATGTTGACTGAAATATTCAATAGTTTTTGTCGACTGATGATAGGTGAATGTTTCAAACGAAGGTGGCATGGACTGAAAGATCATGGGTGAAAGCCTATCGACTTAAGAAGACAATCAAACTATTTGGATTGAAGACTTGTGAATAACTCATTTGAAACATTTTGATTGAAGGCATAGTTAATAGTTGAAATTGTTTTTGACTGACAATATTACCAAAACCTATTGACTGAAGTTAGACTTAGTTGAAAGCGTATCGCTCGCAATAATCTATTAGCTAAATTTTTCTATCGAGGGCAACGCCTTAAAGATGATTCATTTGAGTGTTTCACCTCATAAAATGTTACGTATATTGGCATAGAAACTTTTTTGAATTATGTCATCAAGCCTGATAATAAAATTTATATTAGTGTGTAAGTTATGTCATCACGCAAAACATGAATCTGATTAATGAGATTTTGAGGCGAGGTCTAATAAAAGTCTTCTTATATAAGTTTGTTAAGACAAATTGTAGTTTCCCAAAGAAATGGGGGTACTGGAACATATTTGTTCACGTTTAACCTTAGTCACTTAAGTCACGTTTGGTATCGAGATAGGACGAAGATATTCTCATTTTGTCTCTATTTTCTGTTTGATATGGCCAAAAAACGTGGAGATATCCTGAGATAAGAAGAATGAGTTTAACATTGAAAATGAGGTTAGAACCGGGGATAAATACTTATCCCCATTTTCTTAATCCCATTTCACCCCTCCCTCATTCTCTCTTGATACCTTCATTAGTATTAATTATTGACTCATTAATTTTAATTATTATTATAAATTGAAAAACAAAATTATAGTGTCATTAATGCTAATCATGATTAAGAAGAAAAGTATATTGAATAGTAGTCTCATTAGTGTTAAATATTATTAACAAGAAAAAATATTAAACAATATTATTATTAGTGCTAATCATCATTATGTATAAAAATATTAAATGTTAACCTCATTAGTATTAATCATGATTAAAAAGTTAAATAGTAGTCTCATTAATGCAAAACATTATTAATAATAAATTATTATTAAATAATATACTCATTAATGCTAATTATCATTATGAATAAAAATATTAAATATTAACTTCATTAGTACTAGTCATGATTAAGAATAAAAATTATTAAACAAAAAATAAATTATTAGTGCTAAATATCATTAACATATTTATTAAATAATAATCTCATTAGTGCTAATCATCAAAATATTACATAATAACTTCATTAGTGCTAAATATTATTAACAATACAAAGTATTAAATAATACTCTCATTAGTGCTAATCATCATTATAAATAAAAATATTAAATATTGACTTCATTGGTGCTAATTATGATTAAGAAGAAAAACTTATTAAATAGTAGCATCGTTAGTGCTAAATATTATTCATAGGAAAATTATTATTCAACAACACCCTCGTTAGTGCTAATCATCATTATGAATAAAATATATTAAATATTACTTTTATTAGTACTAATTGTGAATACAAAGAAAAATTATTAAATAAATGACAAATCATTAGTGCTAACTATTATTTAAAATAAAAAATATTAAACAATAATATCATAGTGTTAATTGTCATTATAAATAAAAATATTACATAATAATCTTATTAGTGCTAAATATTATTAACAAAAAACATTAAACAATATAATCATTAATGTTAATCATCATTATGAATAAAAATATTAAATATTAACTAAGTTAATGATCATTTTTAACATTTATTCTCATTTGCATCTTTATTTTTTACCAAACGAGAAATAAGAATAGCATCCTTCTTATCCCCTCATATACCAAACACACATGAGAATAATGATATAAATAAATTAACTTAGACTGAGTTATGCTTATTCTCCTTAAAGTTTATCCTGATATCAAACGTACTCTTAGTATACATAGAGGCTCTTTACCAACGGAGCCGGTCCTTAAGTACAGAAAGAAAACTATATGAATAACATTTGATTCAGTATCCTCTTGAACTTACAGGTTTCATCTGATACGGTGTAGAAACTCTAGTACCTTTTTTTTCAAATCTCAACTTTGAATTCTACAAATATTGCTTGCTAGTGCAAAGGGGACTTCCATCTTTCATTAGTGTGGCCCGTGTGGGGAAATTTTCTAACTAGAACTCTAGCATGACAATATCTGTAAGAAAAATTGAACAAATGGAGAATGTCTTTCTAGTTAAGATAACGTGTACAACACTTGATCATGTCAACTAGGACATTGTTTCTCACATTGACTAGGGCATATCGTATTATATTTGGGTCAGTTAAAGATAGTCAAGTCAGTACAAGTCGAATCCGAGTCGTTTCGAGTCAGGCTATATATAATCTCTTTAAGTTAGGCGTACCATACCGGATCAAGAAAAATTTGATTCGATATGGATCACCGAGTTAGTGAACCCTACTTGGCACACTTAATTAGGGCGCATCTCCTTCCTACTAACTGACATTTGAACATAAGGAGACATTGACGGTGTGTTATGGATGAGAAAACTATTATAAAATTTAATTTATCAGTACGCATCTTTTATGGATAAGATATGCTTTTTTGATACTAGAAGGATCGAAGAGTGAATTCTAAATTTTTTGATGGGGCCAACAAAATTTAAAAGTCAGTCAATGTCTTTGTGCATCTTACTTTGTGAAAGTAAAATTTCTATTTCTCTTATTAGAACTTTCTAAAAAGAGTGAGAGAAAATGTGTTATCTAATAATCTAGCTTTTAACGAGGTATTTGATTGTTGTGGTGGATAGCTTTATTAATATCAATTTTAATCCTGTCACTAATATTAGATTTTTGTTTGCTAAGTAAACAAGTGGATATATTAATATAAATATACAAAATGTACATGATTAGGTAATGCCCAGATTACCTAAATGAAGAGTAAATCATAATCACACAACCCATGGACTATAATTATTGCTAAACACTCATGTCCTCATATCTCGAGAATAAAGAGGTGTCAAAGATCAAGTGTCTCCATGAAAAAAATAGCAATGGATCAAGGCCACACAAGTCATAAGCTAAAGATCATGTAGTACACTAATATTATATATTTAGATACATTCTATTGAACTCCATGCGTAGTGCGGTGATTCACTGCTTTCCGAGGGGGAGAGCCCATGTGATCGATCTTGTGCCCAAAGGGGGGGAGCTGCGATCCTCACGTATTTGGGACACCCACATTAAGTGTGGTCCCTTGTGCAGCATTACCAGGGGTTTCGATCAAAGCCCCGACCACCCGTCCTCAAGTCCCCTCTCACTGCACTATATGACCAAAAGTATATTTTATTCTATCAATCTTGTCAACGACAAGTTGTCATTTATATACAGATAATAACAAATTTAGTTGAACCTACATTACCAAAGTTAGAGTTTAGTCTTTGGGAGTCTCAAAACTCCATTCCTCTCCCTTCACCACTACCTATCTCATGCCCCTTTGAATGTCTTCCTTCACATTCTTCCATTATCAATTTCAATTCTGGTATTTATCTTGTAGGTCTCAAAATATTAATATATGTCAAAGCTAATATTTGAACCAAACATGGCATAGGGTGATGTTTGGTGAGTAAGAATACATGATAGTTTATTACCATTTCATTTTCTGTTGGTTTGAAACTTTTTTGAATTATGTCATAAAGAATGATAATAAAATTTATATTAGTGTGTAAGTTATGTCATATTAGTGTGTAAGTTATGTCATCACGTAAAACATGAATCTGACTAATGAGATTTTGAGGAAAGATCTAATAAAAGTCTTCTTATATAAGTTTGTTAAGATAAATTACAGTTTCCCAAAGAATGGGGGTACTGGAACATATTTGTTCTCGTTTAACCTTGATCACTTAGGTCACGTTTGGTATCGAGATAGGATGGAGATATTCTCATTTTGTCTCTACTCTCCATTTGATATGGTCAAAAAATGTGGGGATATCTTAAGATAAGAAAAATGAGTTTAACATTGAAAATGAGGTTATAACCGGGGATAAATAATTATCCCCATTTTCTTAATCCCATTTCACCCCTCCCTCATTCTCTCTTGATATATTCATTAGTATTAATTATTGACTCATTAATATTAATTATTATTATAAATTTAAAAATAAAATAATAATGTCATTAATGCTAATCATGATTAAGAAGAAAAGTATATTGAATAGTAGTCTCATTAATTAGTGTTAAATATTATTAACAAGAAAAAATATTAAACAATATCCTTGTTAGTGCTAATCATCATTATGAATAAAAATATTAAATGCTAACCTCAATAGTATTAATCATGATTTAAAAAATTAAATAGTAGTCTCATTAATGCAAAACATTATTAACAATAAATTATTATTAAATATTATCCTCATTAGTGCTAATTATCATTATGAATAAAAATATTAAATATTAAATATTAACTTCATTAGTACTAGTCACGAGTAAACATAAAAATTATTAAACAAAAAATAAATTATTAGTGCTAAATATCATTAACATAGTTATTAAACAATAATCTCATTAGTGTTAATCATCAAAATATTATATAATAGCTTCATTAGTGCTAAATATTATTAACAATACAAATTATTAAATAATACTCTCATTAGTGCTAATCATCATTATAAATAAAAATATTAAATGTTAACTTCATTGGTGCTAATTATGATTAAGAAGAAAAACTTATTAAATAGTAGCATCATTAGTGCTAAATATTATTCATAGGAAAAATATTATTCAACAACACCCTCATTAGTGCTAATCATCATTATGAATAAAACATATTAAAGATTACTTTTATTAGTACTAATTGTGAATAAAAAGGAAAACTATTAAGTGAATGGCAAATCATTAGTGCTAACTATTATTTAAAAGAAAAAAATATTAAACAATAGTATCATTAGTGTTAATTGTCATTATAAACAAAAATATTACATAATAATCTTATTAGTGCTAAATATTATAAACAAAAATATTAAACAATATCATCATTAGTGTTAATCATCATTATGGATAAAGTATTAAATATTAACTAGGTTAATGGTCATTTTTTAACATTTATTCTCATTTGTATCCCTATTTTTTACCAAACAAGAAATAAGAATATTATCCTTCTTATCCCCTCATATACCAAACACACACGAGAATAAGGATATAAATAAATTAACTTAGAATGAGTTATGCTTATTCTCCTTAAAACTTATCCTAATATCAAACGTACTATAGTATACATAGATGCTCTTTACCAACGGAGTCACTCCTTAAGTACAAAAAGAAAACTATATGAATAACATTTGATTCAATATCCTCTTGAACATATAAGTTTCATCTGATACGGTGTAGAAACTCTAGGACCTTTTTTTTTCAAATCCCAACTTTGAATTCTACAAATATTGCTCGCTAGTGTAAAGGGGACTTCCATCTTTCATTAGTGTGACCCGTGTGGGGAATTTTCTAACTAAACTCTAGCAAGATAGTATCTGCAAGAAAAATTGAACGAATAGAGAATGCCTTTCTAGTTAAGATAACGTATGCCTTTCTAGTTAAGATAACGTGTACAACACTTGATCATGTCAACTAGGACATTATTTCTCACATTGACTAGGGCATATCGTATCATATTTGGGTCAGATCAAGATAGCCAAGTCAGTACAAGTCGGATCCGAGTCGTTTCGAGTCAGGCTATAATCTCTTTAAGTTAGGCGTACCATACCGGATCAAGAAAAACTTGATTCGATATGGATCACCGAGTCATTGAACCCTACTTGACATACTTAATTAGGGCGCATCTCCTTCCTACTAATTGACATGAACATAAGGAGATATTGACGGTGTGTTATGGATGAGAAAACTATATTATAAAACTTAATCTATTAGTGCACATCTTTTATGGATAAGATATGATTTCTTGATACCAGAAGGATCAAAGAGTGAATTCTAATTTTTTTGATGGGGCCAACAAAATTTAAAAGTCAGTCAATGTCTTTGTGCATCTTACCTTGTGAAAGTAAAATTTCTATTTCTCTTATTAGAACTTTCTAAAAAGTGTGAGAGAAAATGTGTTATTTGATAATCTAGCTTTTAATAGGGTATTTGATTGCTGTGGTGGATAGCTTTATTAATATCAATTTTAATGCTGTCACTAATATTAGATTTTTATTTGCTAAGTAAACAAGTAGATATATTAATATAAATATACAAAATGTACATGATTAGGTAATGCTCAGACATGCCTGAGCTACTTGCAGTTTACCTAAATGAAGAGTAAATCATAACCACACAACCCATGGACTATAATTACTGCTAAACACTCATGTCCCTATAGCCCGAGAACAGAGAGGTGTCAAAGATCAAGTGTCTCCTTGAAAAAAAAATCAATGGATCATGACCACACAAGTCATAGGCTAAAGATCATGTAGTACACTAATATTGGATATGTAGTTATATTATATTGAACTCCACGCGTAGTGCGGTGATTCACTGTCTCCCTGAGAGAGGAAAGCCCACGTGACCGATCCCGTGCTCCCCAAAGGGGGGGAGCTGCGATCCCCACTTATTTGGGACACCCATATTAAGTGTGTGGCCCCTCGTGCGGTGCAACATTACCAGGGGTTTCAAACTCCCGACCTCCCGTCCTCGAGTCCCCTCCCACTGCACCACATGACCAAAAAAATATTTTATTCTATCAATCTTGGCATTTATATACCGATAATAACAAATTTAGTTGAACCTACATTACACAAGTTAAGAGTTTAGTCTTTAGGAGTCTCAAAACTCCATTCCTCTCCCTTCACCACTACCTATCTCATTCCCCTTTGAATGTCTTCCTTCACATTCTTCCAATGTCAATTTCAATTCTAGTATTTATATTGTAGCTCTCAAAATATTAATATATGTCAAAGCTAATATTTGAACCAAACAGGGCATAGGGTGATGTTTGGTGAGTAAGAATACATGATAGTTTATTACCATTTCATTTTTCTGTTGGTTTAAAGGAGAAGGAAGACGAGATGGTATTGAAAAGGAATTGATTATCTGGTGGGAAGTTTGTAAATAATACCAAAATGGTTGTTTAGCACTAATTAAAAAGAGATAACATGTTTAGAAAAAATATTGTCAATGGGGGAGGATATATATGTTCTTTTCTTCCATATTACAAAAAGAAGAGAGTATGAATTTTTCCAAAAAAATGAAAATGAAAATAATTTTAAAAGTTGATGACTTCATCTCATATCAAATGAGGATGCATTTTTTTCTTGCCTGGATACCTCCATCAAAAATAAATTTATATAAACTTTTATTTTAGATTCACATTTATATGTATATCCGTCGTATGCGACTTAACTGACATGTACACCTTTTACTCACAAATTGTGAAGATCCCTTGACAAGAGACCAAGAAAAAGAAGGAATACGATATGAATACTTTGACATAATCAATAAGTTTATTATAGGGGCATATATGATATTAAATCTATATAAGAAGAATATATGTAGAAAAATATAAATCTATTATCTAGCCGCGGTCTAGTCAAGATTTGTCGACCAGCTTACCACATCATGTTAGCTTCAGTCATGTATGATCCGATACAATACGACATGTCATCGGCCCGACACCAAGTTGAGAATAATTTTTTTCGGTCAAAAATATTTTTAATTAAAATATTTTTAAAAATAAAAATTAT
Source organism: Amorphophallus konjac (assembly GCA_022559845.1). Taxonomy (NCBI): domain Eukaryota; kingdom Viridiplantae; phylum Streptophyta; class Magnoliopsida; order Alismatales; family Araceae; genus Amorphophallus; species Amorphophallus konjac. The sequence goes on along the minus strand of JAHNEJ010002303.1, from coordinate 22,741 downwards.
ATCGGATCACACTGTATTGTATCGATGTGTGCCCATTTTTCACTAATACAATCTGGCATGGCCGATGCACACCAGTAAGTGCCATCCTATATCTAGCACAATTTCACTTATAGTTTTAATTTTAATAGGGGTACACATCCAAAAAATCTAATGAAGAGCTATCTGTTTGGCGGACCTTCAACGATTGTCTTTTCGTTGACAGTGTTTTACAATATGTTTTGACTACCTGTGTGAGTCAGCCGACTTATACCATATCTCGAGAACATCGGGTCAGTGGGCCATAATACGACATGGGTCTCGGTGGAGGTGGTAGCTACAGAGAGAGGATGGGACGGAAGATGCTCGACCGTGGGGCTAGCTGCTTTGTTCATTCCTCACTATGGATGCGCAGGATGCTTGACTGTAGGCTGTGGATGTGACGACATAGGCGGATGTGAAGGTAGATTGTTGGCTCGGATGTGGTGGCGGATGCTCGGGATGTTGGGCTGTGGAGTACCGGCTGTGGGGATGAATTGGAGAGGAGTTCAACAAGGAGGCGGCCCGGAGTGGGTGGGGTTGGCATGGAGGCGGCCTCGGAGCACCCTGTTGCCATCAAAGTTGGCTTTACAGAGCACGTTGCCATTGTCAAGGACGACCATGCGGTCACGAAGGGGTTGCAATAACTATTCGACACTATTAATATGAAAATTGAACCGTTCATTCTTCATTTTTTTCTATTTTTCATTTTTTCTATTTCTATGAGAAAGTACAAAAAATAGTTGAGCGAGTTGACATGACAATTTCGTATTATACTGTGTCATCGAGAAACTGAGTCATCTCAACCCAAAGGCACACCCAACGATGGTTTACAATGCCTTGACTTAGGGAGCCGACTAGATGATCCACATGTATCTGCATGACCGACGCATGGGATGACACCACACCAACTAATGCACATCCTCCTATGCATTGCAGAAGAGGAAGTACCGACAAAGAAGAGGATGGCTGGAGAGTGGAGATGGAGGGGTTGACTGGTGGCCGTTGTTGTGGTTGGGAGTCCTCCATGGGAGAGGGGCGGGGGCGGGGAGACGAGGGAGGAGAGAAGGATGGAAGAACGAACGCATGTAGTTGACATGTTGTCATCTCGTGCATTCACCAAAGTTTTATTTTGGTTTATATATATATATCCCTCTAAAATTTTTTATTATCAAATATATCTCTCGTTTAAATATATCATCAGAAAACCTTTCAAATATCTCAAATAATTACGGTTATATTCTCGCCGTAACTCTCATATGTTTAACTGGAATTAAATGTGAATTAAGAGTAAAATAGTTAATTTACCCTTAGTTAATAAAATAAAAAATAAAAAGTCATAGTTATCCTCTCTCTCTCTCTCTTGGTTGAAACCCTAGTCGATGGGGGTGGGGGGAGAGCAGTCGGGAGGGGGGACTCGCGTCAATGGTGGAAGAGGGGGGGGGGTGCAGAGTAGGAGGTGGAGGGGGTGCTTGCCATTGGTGGGAGGGGGTTGGGGCTTGAGCAGGAGGTGGAGGGGCCGACGGCTCCCTCTCACGACAAGCCCGATGATGTCTCGTTGATGACACCCACTATGGAGTCATCAGTGAGTGCATGGACTTCCGGTGGAGGGGGGACTTGGGGTGGTACTGATCCCAAGACCTGGCGATGGCGGGTGGGTGAGGGGTGGAGCAATAGGGAGAGGGGGGCCTCGTTGGTGGTGGGAGGGGGGGGGGGCGATGAAGCAAGAGGTGGAGGGGGCTGAAGCAAGAGGTGGAGGGGGGCTAGCTGGTGGTGGGAGGGGGCAGCAAAGGAGGAGATGGAGGGGGGGCTTGTCGACAGTGGAGGAGGGCTCATCGGCGGTGGGAGGGAGGGCCTTGTCGGAGTAGCAGGTGTTGGATTTAATGCTTTAAAATTTTTAAAGTTTGAGTTTTTGTGTGATTTTGTCCCACATTGGAAGATGAAAAAGTTTTCATCTAATTTTAGTTGGGACTCTTGGCTACCTTGCATACTCCTTTGGAGAGACTATAGTAGTTGGGCTATTTGAGCTTGTGGACTCTTTGGGCCTTATCCTCTATCACACACGCACACATATTGCCTTATCGATGTCGTGCCGTGCATATGATATTAGACTTTTATTTCTCTTTTATTTTTTGACTGTTTGACCGAGCATCTCTTAGATTCCCTTCCCATCTCCTCGGATTCTCTCCTGCATCCCTTTGAGAACGGGAGCATCTGTTTGTGTGCTTGACATGTTTTTAGACTCCCATTGGGAATCTATTTAGGGAGAAGTTCTTCCTAGGGTTGGGCCTATGCGAATTGATCGTTCTCTCATCTCTTCCTCTCTATCATCTTTCTCTGCAAGAGCTTGAAATGGTTTTTGTGGTGTTCACCTCGGCGTCATAATTTAGAGTGCACTTTTGTGGCGCCATCATTTGGGTCTACGTATCTTGGGAAAAGTTTTGTCGTGGAGCCTATATTGCATCGTGTAAGGGCGAAACGAATCTAAAGAAAACGACATCGTGCTTCGACCTGAGTTTGATCCCTTTACATTTTAATTCCATTTATTATTCATTGATCTGTTTGACAGAGAAACCCTCGGTTGTGCTTTCGTAAAGATATCATTTTTCCAACAGCAGGGAGAGGGGGGACTGGTTGGAGGTCGAAGGGGGGAGGAGAGGGAGGACTCTCTCTCTCTCTGTACGTTGGAGGGGGGGCGAAGCAGGAGATGGAGGGGGGTTTGTCTACGGTGGGAGGGGGAGGGGCTCATCGACGGTGGAAGGGGGGGCTTCGTTGGAGTAGTAGGGAGGGGGGGGGGATTGGTGGGAGGGAGGGTTCTCTCTCTCTCTCTCTCACACACACACACACACACACACACGCATTAAGGGGGTATTTTAGATATTTCACATATCCAAACGGTGTTAGATGACATATTTCACGGAGTATTCATATTCCAGCGATGTCAGCAAACCATAGGGACATAACTACAATCATTACATCTACTTGGAGGATATTCATGATAATATGTCTCAATAAGAGGTATATTTAGCTATAAGAAGCTTTAGAGGAATATATATGTAAGAAAACCCTTTTATTTTTGAGATACTGAAAAGGAGTCATGAATCAGGTGGTTAAAATTGGATCAGCGCTCCCCGGTAAATAGGTTCGTGCCTTGTGGGCGGTGGGCGTTATAAAGTTAACGAGGACAAAGAACGCAATTTAGCGCCAGAAACAGTATCATTTTCACAAGTTCCCGTATGAAGAGATGACTTCACTTCATAGTTCATAGTATACACACCACCTTCTTCCCGCGCTCCCTTGGGTTCGTGAGTCTGGACTATAAATAGGCCTTTCGGCTCTTACCTCTCGTTTGGAGCCGAGCAAGGAGTTCTTCCTACTAATGCCAGACGCAGAGCTACTCGTATCCGGTACGCGTCTTCTTCTCTCTTCTCCTCCCATCCTCTTCTTGTGTTGCTGCGATCGCGATCCCCAGCGCGAATCCGCTCCAGAAGAGGGGATTCGTGCCGTTCTGATTCGAGATCGCAACCTGAAAATAGGGATTCCTGCTTCTGAGATTGAAACTGTTGTTTGTAGCGATAATTATGTAGGATACAGATCTGGAATGTCTTGGCTGATGTGATGTGCTGGAGTTTTTCCAGAGGCTTGTGAATTCCGAATGTTTTGATTAGAGATCGGAACCTGAAATTAGGTTCGTGCTTCCGAGATTGAAACTATTGATGATGGCGATAATTATGTAGGATGCAGATCTGGAATGTCTAGGTTGATGCGATGTGCTGCAATTTTTCTAGAGGCTTGTGAATTCCGAACGTTCTGATTAAACATAGCGTTCTGATTAAAGATAGGAACCAAACTAGGGATTCATGCTTCTGAGATTGACTGCTGACGATAGCAATGATTATGTAGGAGATAGATCTGGAATGTTAAGTTGATGTGACGTGCTGGAGTTTTTCCTTAGGCTTGTGAATTCCGAATGTTCTGTTCGCAGGTGAGGAGCGATTTCGGTAGGCTCGCTGTGCGTTTCATCTGAGCAGTAAGGAATGTGCAACGTAACAGTGTGCGTGCGATTCAGACCTCTGAATCCTAAAGAAAAGGAAGCCGGCGGTGAATGTGTGTGTGTTCAGGGATTGGATGCGGAGTCTTTTGTGTTCAAGGTCCTTCCCTTCACCGTACACCTGCGAATTTCGTGTTTGGATGGTTTGTCATGTTAACTGGATCTGTCTGGTAGGCTGAGAAAGAAGAAGAGCTCGCGTTCTGCTTTGACAGGGTGTTCTATCAGGATACTGAGCAAGTGGATGTGTACGAGTTTCTTGCCATGCCTATAGTCCAAGGTGCAGATATGATATGTTGTTATTCACGAATACGGGTTTTGCGCTCCATTTTCCTTACCATCGAGCGTGCCGTGGCATCATCATCAACACTGATGTCTCTGTGTTATTTATGGTTATTCTGTTCCTATTGGTGTGAAATCATGCTTTTCAACAGACGCAATGAACGGAATAAATGGCACAATCATTACTTATGGGCAGGTGAGGCACACCTTGTCGAAACATCTGTATTTCATGCTCACATGGTTTTGTAATTTTCTTTACTCTGCTCAACTCGTGCTCTGTACATTCAAATTTTTGTTTATATAAGCTTGTTTTTCCAACAGATATGGATGGACACTAATAAATGGTGAATAATACTCCGATTTCAGGCAGATGTGGTGTTCGATTTAGTGTTGGATTTTAGTTAATTAAATTGTGTTCAGGTTGTCTATTTTTCTGTGATCTCAGGGGAGATTGGACGTGAAGTACACGTAGCTCTGCAGTCCTGCTTCCTGATTACCACACTGCCCCCAAATTGTTAGCCTCTTTTGTAAATCGTCCTTACCTGAAATAAATACTGTTGAACACGTTTAAGGGCTAAATGAGTTCAAATGACGCATGCGATACAATTGTTGTATTTCGGGGTACAAATTTAGAACTCGGATTTTCTGACATATGCCAGTGTTGTAAGTTCTCTAATCAAAATGAAAATATAGAGTGAGTATTCATATTACCCCTCTGATTTGCAGCATGGCTTGATCAGTTCTTTCTTCAGCAATGTATAAGCTGGTCATAAGTCCGTAGAAACTACAATGAAAGAATTTGGACTGCAAACCATGTATTGACATTTTAATAATTAAGCTATGCACTACAGCATTCCGCGACTCCATTTTAATTAAAAACGAGCGGACTGCAGCCTGCAATGTCTTTTTTTTCCCCCTAAGATAACAGTCTGCAATATCTGTTATATCTCAAGATGACATTTTATCTTTGAATCATGCATCGGAAGCAGACTGGAGCAGGGAAGACATACAGCATGGAGGTAAATTTTATTAGTTTTACTACAGATTCTATTGCATTCCACTTGTGAATTCTTTCCTTCAAACCATGCTATCTTATCCATCTATATGCTTTTCAACTAAGTCAGGGCCCAAGTATTTCAAATTGTGATTCACAAACAAAAGGACTGCTTCCTCGAGTTGTCGGTGGGCTTTTTGAGTCTATAAAGTCTGCTGAGGAGACCTCTAAATATACTGTTAAGATGTCAATGGTATGCTGCAGTACGTATTTTTCAAGTTAAATACCTAGCTATCTCATTTTTTTAATTTCTTTCATTTTATTTTAGGTGGAGATCTACATGGAAAAAGTAAGGTATGCTGATTGTCTAAAGGTTTTCTTGATGTCTGCTCCTTTCTTTGTCTGAAGAAAAAACTTTGATGGTACCCAAGCAAACAGAATTTTGAAATGAATCTGCATGCTCACACTCATCAAGGACTGGAATGAGTTAAAACCTTATTATTTCTTGCCAGAGATCTTTTTGATTTATCGAAAGATAATCTACAAATAAAGGAGAGTAGGACACAAGGAATTTTCCTTTCTGGGGTAACAGAGGTGAGCACTCAAGACTGTGCGAGCACATTCTTTTCAATGCTTATCTAGTATCTAGCTTCCTCTGTTTCAAAAAAGAGTTCCTGATACCATCAGAAGCTCTGTACATGTAACTTTCCTACATTTCAGGTCACTGTAGTGGATCCAGAAGAAGCTTTAAAATGCCTTTCGGTAGACTTTACTTTGTCCACTATTCTATGGCTCCTTTAAACTCGTAGTGGTTTTCTAATTTCAACTACGGTGTGCAGCGTGGAATTGCTAATAGGGCAGTGGGCGAGACACGTATCCTTCTTTTGACCCATGGTGCGGCAACATCTGAAGCTTGTTAAAGCCACGCATATTTGATTGTGGACATGGTATATTCTGACCTTAACGTCGACAGAAATGAATATGGCAAGCAGCAGAAGTCACTGTGTATATATCTTTTCGGTTCTGCAGGAATCTTTGACAAACGAGAGGCAAGCATTTATTTATGTTGTTTGCAATGTGCTATCTTCGTTCCTGGAGCCTTTGTAGATGGGCAGTTCGTATATGACCATTTGGTCCATTTCCATTATGATTATAATTTGCTAATATTTAAGCTACAGGGGCTTATGTTACTTATGGTACTCGATTATGCTTCTAGTTCTAATTCCCACTTGAAGTTAACTCATGTTTTTACTAATTATTTATAGCTCACTGTTAATCCTTGATGAATTACTTCATGATTCAGCTAATATTTGTCAGCTAACTGTTTACTTTCTGGCTTATTGTTGGGCCAGGACATTCTATTTATTGCTGTTTTCACTGTGCTTTATAACAAAAATGATATAATTATGCTGAGTAAAGCTTTGTGCAACATCCCGGGTAATTACATCCCGGAGTGTTGCACGTGCAACACTTTTTATTTTTTATTTTTTGTTGAGGAGCCCTCACACTAAGTTAACTTGATGTCCCGGCCATGTCATCAGGTGACGTGGCGTGAGGGCCACATAAATTTTTTTACCTCTTATACTATTTACAGGGCTAGAGTTTTATTTTTATGTGACTCTTATGTCACGTCACCCGGTGACATAGCCGACACACCAAATTAGACGCCACTCAGTTTTTTTAAAAATATAAAGAATATTACACGTGCAACATCCGGAGATATAATTACCTGAGGTGTTGCACAAAATTTTACTCAATTTTGTTCTTATGACCGTTACATAATTATCGATGTAGTCTTCTGGTTGTACAACATCTGCCATGGGTTGGTTCGGTGCAGGAAGCCAGAAATTTCTAGTCAGAAATGGTGTAGATACATGAAAATTAAGTAATACTTGCCGTACCGTATGAGATGCAGCTCAAGTTTTTTTTTAAAACTAAAAGCAATCAGTTTGTATCATCCAATCTTAAATTAAACGATTGAAAAAATCCAAAAAAAGAATTGACGGTGTGTTTTCTCTCAAAAAATGAGGCGACCAAAACTGTATCGTTCATTCTTTGTTTAGATTTTTTTAGATTGGATGGTACGAATGAGTTACTTCAGCTCCGAAGTACCTAAAGGCTCGCTTTGACAATCGAATTGTCGGGGCTTGGTCGAGGTATGCGCTAACCGAAGTGAGAGAAGGGCCCACCTTCCTCTCACACAACCGCCTTTACCCGGGGTCGATTACTGTGTTCGACCCCAAAGGGTCGAACACGGTAACCGTGTTCGAACATCAAAGAGGGCCAAAAAGAATTCAAAAACAAAATAGTTTGGCTGCACTGCATGTATTACTCATTAAAATCGACGGGACACATTTCTTAGCTGGACTTCATTTTTCCTGTTTGCTTTGTTTGGGCTGTTGGAGACATCTCCCCTTAACATAGGATGTTGCAGCCAATGCGTCTTCCAATTTACATTGCAAACATTTCCTTGTGTATAAGGGAGACAACGACATGCGGTCCGCTTTGGTCTTTCGGTAACTTCTACAGGTTGAGAACTGGAAAACTCGTTCTCGTGGACTTGGCTGGTTCTGAGAAAGTTGAGAAAACTGGCGCCGAAGGGAGGATCCTTGATGAGGCGAGGACCATCAACAAATCTCTCTCGGCTATTGGAAATGTAATCAATGCGCTAACAACTGGTAATCACAATTTCCTGGTTTCTTGCATCTCGGCATCAGCCTGTCTAGGGCAGTACACGGAATCCATTGATTTTGTAATTGGCTTGGGGTATTGACAGGCAAAGTAAACCATATACCATATCGTGACTCAAAGCTTACTCGGATTATGCAAGATGCACTGGTTGGCCCCGGTTAATTGCCTAGTTTTGCATGGATCAAACAACACATCTTCACTAATGCTTCTTTTTATCCTGCAGGGTGGGGATTCTCGAACGGCGCTTCTATGTTGCTGCTCTCCTAGCTCCTTAAATGCATCAGAGAGCTTGTCCACTCTTCGCTTCGGTACCAGGCACGTCTTGGTGGACTTAAAGTCAGAAAGCTGCCCTGGTATTACTGATGGTTTTTGATTGATATATATTGGTGTATTTTGCAGAACTAAGCTTATAAAGACGCCACCACGAACTCATGTTCAATCAACTGAGATTATTCCCAGTCAGAACCAAAATAATTCACGGGAAAAAATATTGGAAAAGGTCTGAACAATCTAGAGAGATTATATACCCAATCCTTGTTAGTTTACCTTGTTGACTGGATAGCCTTTCTTCAGTTGAGCAAGTCTCTGAAACCGGACGACGTGAAGCTACTGGAGGAACTCTTTATATTGGAAGGTATCCTTTTCGATCCTCCGTCGACCGAGGAGCTGAAATCAGCATATGAAGATGTAGTCAGCCAAACAATTTTGTCGTTGCAGGAAACTATCGACAAGCTGAATGATGCACTCGAAGAGGTGATTCTCTCTCTCATAGGATAAAAGTTTCAAGTTCTTAAAACAAAATGAGATATTAGCAGCTCCGGGCTTTATTTGTGGATGTGAATTAATCAAAGTTCTTGTGTTTGAAATGATTTCCCACCAATTAACAATAAGTAGACAAACTCCGGGCATAAGGTAACCGATTCTCCAAAAATTACAATATTGGCTCTCATGGTTGCAGATTACAATGAAGTACAATGCACTCAAGGCCGAACTGGAAGCTGCTGAACAGTTGCTAAATCATGCGATTGCCCGTGAGTATCCTAATTTCTTTGCCAAGATCTTGCGGGTTTTCCGTTGGTTCTAGTTTTGCTTGGCACCCAGCTTTGTGGACAAGAAAGACAGCGCCTGATTTATCCTTCTTGAGCACATAAATCCACCAATCTATGATTTGAATAGAGCGAATATAATTAAGGAGAAGGCAAATTTACAATACGCCAGCATTAAGCAGCAACTGCTAAAGAACATTTTGGTGCAACGAGTTCATCTTAGAATAAGAAAAGAAAGTCTTTTTTCATGTGGCAGAATCATGTTTGCACTAGTCGGACTCGAATGAAAATTTAATCGTGCTCCCTCATTCTCTTTATGTCGGTGGACCATCTTTAGACCTGTAAACGGATCGGATACGGAGTGGATAGTGTGATATCCGAATTCATATTCGATTAATAATTGAATTATCCGATTAGTAATCAAATTATCCGTCAGATATTTTATTCGAATAATGATCGGATAAATACGAATGCGAATTAGATTTGAATTTTAAACGGATAATTACTAGATCTACTTAGGGGTAAGTTGTGTTAGTCGTGTGAGAGCATCGTATATTATTTTCTCAAAAAAAAGAGTGAAAGTTATTTTTATTTTGGGAGATGTTATCAAAAGATTAAACTTCATCCTAAAAAATAGGAGATAACTTACCAAGTGGGTGTAAGTGAATTTCTTATTTTTAAATTATATTTTTGAGACAAGAAAATATAAAAAAGAGTAATCAAATAATATATTAAGATTTAAGTTAATTATATATAGAATATGTGTATTATTAGATTTTTATATAAGAGTTTATATTCGGTCGGATAATATCCGACACAGATATCTCAATATCCGAATTCATATATGATTAATAATCAGATATCCGATATTCGATTAAATTATCCGTCGAATATTTTATTCAGATAATTATACGATGAAACGAATACGGATTTGAATTTGGTTCGAATTTTAAACGGATAATTGTCCGGCCTAACCACCTTCTTTTTCCTACTCTTCACTGGATAATCTGGATTACTAACTCTTTGATCGGCCTTCTCTACTTACTGTTCTTAAGTGGATATACACCATTGAAACAGTTAAGGATCAGAACACCGACAATTCAGTGACGCACACACAAGCACACGCCACAAGAGAGATTCGGAGGATCCACTCTTTTTCACTGTGAAAAGAACTATATCTTCCCCCTCGTGACTACCGGACACTAGACACCTTTTGGTCTATCTCTTTAGTACAATCATATTTAGAGAAGACTCTTAACAATCTCCTAATATCTACCAAGAGTCCCAAACAAAGTCAAATGCAGAGTCCAACTTTGAGTCCATTTACTTGCGGATCAAGACACCCCTACCAAATCTCCACCTTAGCTTGACTCGGCAACTCATTTGAAGATCAACCCGATGTTGAATCCACACCCATATATCTGCACCCCAGTTGACTGCCTCTCACAACTCAGCATAGCTACATGTCTCGATGTGACACCACCTCTCTTAGTCGACATAAAAGACTACGACCATCATCATTATCCGAAGTGAAAGTGACATGCTTCCTTCACGCTCCACCATTAGCACATTGAGTCCTCCACTGATCTGTACTACTCACCTGGGACATATTTACTCGAGCCATGCCTATGTCAACCCTCCCTACGAGCTTGCACACGTCATTTATCATATGTCCTCGCACTATAAGCTGTGCTCTTCTACATACTCTAAAAGTTTTATCTTCAAGAGTACCTCGGTAATCTTTTGAATTCAAGACTCCCAGTGAGATTAAGTTCTTCTTCAGATTTGACACATGTCGGACCTTCATCAATGTACACACACCACTTTATCAAATAGGCGAACTCGCACCAATCCCACTCTAGCAACTATACATTCCATGTCATTTGCTAATTGCATCAAGCCACCATCATATGCCTGATATGTGTTAAATTGCTCTTTATCTAAACACATATTAAACGAGCAACTTGTGACGACCCAGAGTTCAGGATACCGATATACCGATAACATCGATACACCGATATCAAGAACTGGGGAAGCCACCCAAGAGGCTGATGAGACTCCTAAAGGGTTAGTAGGGTTTTGTCGAGGGAATGTATAACGAACTACAATTTGGAACGCGCAGATTATAATTAAGTATTAAAATTAACACAAGTGCGGAAGCAATTCAAAATAACTAGAGTGATATATATATATATATATATATATATATATATATATATATATATATATATATATATATATATAAGCTAGTCCAGATAAATAAGAGCACTAGTCCACAAGGTACAACTACACGGGGTATACCTGGCAAAAGTACAACAAGGCCTCGAAAGGTGACCCGTCCATTGTTGGCAGCTAGGCACGGTCTCCAAAATAGTTCACGAAACACCAGGAGACGGCGGACGCGGCTCACCTGAAAGGAGAAGGGTGAGTCACAGCCAGACTCAGTAGGGGTCACGTGAATCCCTACCTCGCACTAAACATGCATACATGCGAAAGTAAAGGTAATTAGAGCATGCATTTAAATAAAATAGCAGGCATTGGCATGATTAAACTACTCAAGTAAAGCTGTAAACTCTAACTAAACAGGTATAACAGCTAACACATGCCCATAGTAAATAAATGCAAGCGACTAAAACTAAATCTACCAAGTAGAATAAGCCTTAACTAATCCAAGCAGTAGGGAGTAGGACAACCACTGGAGCAGAAACCAGATGTGTCCACTAATGACTTACACTGCGTCTCAAGCACTCGCAGTTGATAAACGACAAGCTGAGCGTGTAAACAGTACCAAACCAAGTGACCAGTCGGAGTGACACCCGTCGGTGTCAGTCCACAGTCTCCGACCACGTGTGCACACTCTGACTCTAGCATGAGCCAGGCCCTCTAGCTAGTTTTCTCCCTTGGTAGGACGCTACCATTGACTGGGAGCCCACGGAACTAGCTTACAAACCGTGTACGGAAAACACCCCTCTGCTATCCCCAAGCGGGTCGGTACTCAACAGACCTAGGGCAACAACAGTGGCTCCATTGCAAGGAAAGAAAAGCTACCCTATTGGGATTAGAAACATGCCATTATATAATATAACAACGTAAATATGGCACATAAACGTAAAGGAACGCATAACGAAAAGGTCGGCACCGAATTCCAACCAACAGGCATGTGGCGGTCTGCTGCCCATGCGCTATATGCATGTAACGGTCGGGGGCTGGCGTGTCACAGCAAGAATAACGCGTCTGCCTCCATCCGTTACATCCACCGGAGTTCCAGCTCAAGAAGCCCAAAAGGGAATGTAACGATAGGGGCTCAGCGCGTTATATCACTGTAACGCGTTGGATCCTCGCCGTTACATCCACCCGAGGTCAAAAACCAACGTGCAGCGTTCAAAAACGTTCGCAGGCGAAGTGACGCGCTCGCCCAGGCGCGTTGGGTTGATCTGACGGCCGACCGACTGGCCGTCAGATTAACCGCCTGACCGGGTCAACGTAAACCAACGAGAAAATAACGGTCGGGAGCCCCGCCGTTACTCTCAATGTAACGCCCCCGCGACGGGCCGTTATATTGAAGTAACGCGTCTCCGGAAGACCGTTAGGGATGTGACGGTTTCTGGCAGGACCGTCACACCACCTGGATCGCGGACGGGTTATGTTTAAAATCGGTTCCCTCCCGGACGATGGAAATCGCCGGGTATCGACGTAGAAACCTGTAAAAACCTGCCAAACACACGTCCACACCCACAAACTACAACTAAAACTAGTCTAAACCATGCTTAAACTAGATTAAACAAGCATAACATGGTTTAAGCTCAAAAATGAAAAATGGCTAACATGCATACCACAGGAGCTTAAACATGAAAACATGCTGCAGGAAAGGATCCTAGCAAGTTCAGGCCCCCTACCTCTTGCGAGCCGAAACAGTCGAAAAGGCCGCATGCAAAGAGGGTGGGTCACGGAGCCTTCACGCTCCACCTCGCTCCCACGATCACCGAACCACGCCGAAAAGGGTACCCACGCGTTCCTCTCGACGCGAGGAATCTAACGGCGCCAACCACGTCTCAATCCGACCTCGTTCCGACCGAAATCCCTAGGAAGGGGGAGAGGGGCGATCGCACGAAGGAGAGAGAGAGAGTGAGAAATGAGATCGACAGGGAGAGAGAGGGGGTGAGGGTTAAATAAAAAAAGAATTAATATATATATATAATATAATTATTATATATATAAAAACCTTATTAATTTCTAATAACTCTCAAATAACTCCAATTAAATCTGGAAAAATACCAGAAAAAGGCCTAAAAATCCAGGAAAATAGCCAGAAATTCTAGAATAAAAACTAGAACAAATCCACTAAGGATCCATTAAGGCACGGGCCTTACAGTCCCTCCATCCTAATAGAAATTTCGCCCTCGAAATTTACAACAACGGAAAAGGAGGAAACTGAAAAAGGACTTATACCTCACTGGAATAAGAAAGGAAAAAGCTGACGCATCTCATCTTCACGTTCCCAAGTAGACTCATTACCAGAGTGACGCTGCCAAGCTACCTTTACCAGAGGAATAATCTTATTTCTCAACCGCTGCTCACGACGGTCTTCAATTCTGATAGGAAACTCTGGCGCAGACAAATCAGCAGTCATCTCAGGCCAAACTGAATCATCGAGAACATGAGAAGCATCTGGCACATATTTCCTCAACTGAGACACGTGGAACACATCATGAATAGCTTGCATAGCCGCAGGCAGTTGCAAACGATAAGCCACTTGACCAATAGCTTCAACAATATGAAAAGGGCCAACATACCGCGGACTGAGCTTTCCACGTTTCCCAAATATGAAAACACCTTTCATCGGAGATATCTTAACAAACACCATATCTCCTGGCTCAAACTGTAGTGGACGTCTGCGCTGATCTGCATAGCTTTTCTGTCGACTCTGAGCTGTCAACAATCTCTGCCTAATCAGACGAACCACATCAGAACATTGCTGCACCATGTCCGGTCTTGTCAACAATCTGTCCCCAACATCAAACCAGTTCAAGGGAGTACGACAAGGACGACCATACAGTGCTTCATAAGGAGCCATACCAATACTGGAGTGAAAACTATTATTATAAGCAAATTCAACGAGTGGTAAATGCTGACTCCACGAACCTTACCAGTCAAGGCAACAAGATCTCAGCATGTCTTCTAGAGTCTGAATAGTCCTCTCTGACTGTCCATCTGACTGCGGATGATACGCTGAACTGAATGCTAACTCGGTGCCCAAAGCTTTCTGGAAACTACGCCAGAAGCCGGAGGTAAATCATGGGTCACGATCTAACATAAGTGAAATTGGAATTCCATGCAGTGGCACGATCTTATGCACATAAATCTCGGCCAACCTCTGCACACTCCAAGTAACTTTAATTGGTAACAATCTGGCAGTTTTAGTCAATCTATCGACAAGCAACCAGATACCATCAAAACCCTTAGAAGTCCGAGGTAAACCTACTGTTGGAATAGGTGGAATGTCAAACTAGAGGGGAGGGGTGAATAGGTTGACCCCTTTAAAATTCTAAGCACGATCACACTTGAAATATGGTGCAGAATGATAGAGATAATATCAAAAACAAACCAACAAGGAGAATTGAGCCTAAACAAACATCTAACGAGAAGAGAAAAACAAGAGAAGTCAAACCACACAATGAACGCAGATTTTTAAGGTGGTTCGGTCTCCCTGTGGAGACCTACGTCCACCCCTCACTAAACCAGTGAGGATTCCTGCTGAGCTTCACAGCTTAGCTATACTGAGGAACTAATTCCTCACAACACCGCTGAGCCTTACAGCTTGGCTTAATCAGAGAAACACATTCTCAAACCCGCTGACAAACAGCTTGCAGGCGACACGGCCAATTCCCTTGATCCAAGCACGAACTACTGGATCAACCCCTCCCTCTATACAACCCAGTACGAGGGAGAAAACAATGTAGTAGAGTTCAAAAATAGAAACAAATAACAAACGAAAATGCTCAGTGATGGACAGAATAAACTCAGATCTAATGCGCAGCAGAAGATCAGCCTTGAGTTCAGAAATCTACACGATAGAGCTTCAACGATCGGCTGATCTTCTTCTTCTAAAGTGTAGGCGAGCTTTTAAGAGAACTGCTGCTCCTAGATCTTCCTTCTGTCATCAGCAGATCGAAATCGTGACGAAGATCGTCTTCGACTCTGCTTGGAAGCTCCTCTGCTTCAACCTGATCTCCTGCTCTTTTGGAAATTCCACACGCTCCTTTTCTCTTCGGATAATTCCCGCGCTCACTTCCAGATTCAGCATATATACTTCTAGTGGGACCCAACCAGATTTTCTGGTTAGTCCCTTAATTACATCGTGTGGAGCCTTCTGGAATCGAGAGGTAAAAACAGACCGCAAGCACTTTTGGCTGATGTGTCGTTTGACGTCACTTGCGAGTGGGGTCCACCAAAGTTACATAGGAAGTAACAGATGGCGTCAACCCACTGAATCCACAGGGTTGACACAGCCTTGAAATCCTTCATTTGGTGTAAGGCTTGAGGCTGGATGCGTTGACGCATGGGTCGCTGCGTCGACCCACTGACCTGTCCCTGGGCTGAAATCACAGCAATCCTTCTTGCTGCGTCGACGCTGTCTTGGTGTAGCGTTAACGCGCTGAGGCATTCCAGTAAGCCATTGGTTCTCCTTTTGTAACTGCTGCGTCGACGCTGCTCTATTGTGGCGTTGACGCAGTGGAATAACCTGTGAAGGTCTCTGCTTCAGAATATGATGAGTTGACGCTGCTTGCTTCGTGGAGTTAACGCTGTGAGAGACATCAGTGAAGGTTTCTTCAACTGATGCGTGGACGCTTCAAGCTCCCAGCGTCGACCCTGTTCTTTTCTTGCAACCAGAATGAAATCAAGTGAAAGTGTTATTGAATCAAGATTTAATTCAGCATTGAAATTGAATACATCATTCATATCTCATTATTGTCATCATCAAAACCAGGGGCACAACAATCTCCCCCTTTTTGATGATGGCAACTATGAGGTGAATGCCATTAATGCCATTGCATCTAAACAACCATGGTTATTCATATCAAGCAAGAAACTTCAGATTAACATGAAATCAATTCAGTGACTAAATCAAACTTTAAGTTTGTCATTCATTCAAGTTCAAGATTTTACATCATAGAACCAGACAAAAAGAAGAAAAATATTTAGTTAGTCAACATGATTGATGCAGATGCAATGAACTCTAGTCTAGATTCCATATGTACTTCATGAATCTCCCCCTTTGACATCATCAGGAAGGGGAGCAGATGTGGAAGAGCTATTTCAAGATGGGAAGTAGCGATTGTATCTTCTGGCAGAAGTAGGTTGTTGTTGCTGACGAGAGGATTGTCCTTGAGTAGACTGAGATCCTTGAGGTGGCTGGCGGAGCTGCTGCTGTCCTGAGGCAGATTGATCTCTGGCCAGTAAATCTCGGATATCCTGAGAGAGTTCGCCCAGCTGATGACTCAGAGTGGTGCGTACACTGTCAATGGCAGAAGTAAGATCAGCTGTGACAGATTCCTTATTTTGAAACTTGTCCCCAATTGACTGAATTGCTGCAGTCACTTTGTCAATCTTTTCTAACATAGCTTTGAGGCATTGGGGAACTGCATTGACAGGACCTTTGATGGTTTCAACTGCTATCCTCACATCAAAACATAAATCAGTAATCTTGGCAAGGGATTGAAAAAATGAAGCTTGATTGCTGTGCATATCATTCACCAGTGTGGATAACTTGGCAAGGAGAGATGATATGTTTTGCAAGACGGTCCTTGTAGCTTGGTCAATTAACATCTTGGTGAGTAAGAATTTTTGCCACTCGGATAAGACAGAAACTTCAAATTGTACAATCCGAGAAGTCAGTTTGTTTAGATGATAATTTGTAAACTCCATTAACTTGTCCATCTTTGCATCCTGACGCTGCAGCATCATAGTCATGTGTGCGAACATCTCTTCAACAGTTGCTGGAGGTGGAGCTGCATCAGAAGTTGGAAAAGGTCTTCTATAAACTCCAATGGCTCCAGTCATAAGGGGTTCCATTGTAGGTGCAGAGCCACTGGGTTCCCCAGTTTCCAGCTGAGGGCTTGATGATCTAGCAAATGTTTCCTCAAACGCATGCTCTCCTCTTGCTGAACTACCCTCTGGTCTTTCTTCTCTCACCACAGGTGGAATTTGTACCTCTGTCCTGTTCACGTGACTAGCATCCGCAGTGTCTGTTCTTGATGCCTGACCTATTTCTACTGGAGCTGTTTGTTGACTGGGAAGAATTCTAACTGGCTTACCATCAATGATTTTAAAACCCATAAAGTTCTGAATATAAGAAAGGGTGTAAACATTCCCTTGAGGGATGATTATTTTCTTCTCAGAACCAAAATCTACTCCAACTTTTCGAAAAATGGCAGTCAATGGAGCAGCATAAGGAAGTGTTCTGGATTGTGTCAAGCAAGACCCCATAATTTGAATAACTACATCAGGCAGGGAAATGTGTATTCTTTTCAGCATACAGTAAAGTAGAAATCTCTGCATCTCAGTCACCCTTTCCCTACCACTACTCTGTGGTGTGATCATTGATGAGCATATATGGTGGAGCAGTCTATTCAATGGAGGGAATTGATTTGCTTTGAGACTGGATAAATAAGTTTCCCTGACATCGGAAGAATCACTAGGTTTGCCAGTCAGGAGAGCATAAGCATCATGCTCATCATACTCAAAGCTATGTAACTGAACTCCATTCTTGAGGATTTTCCAGGCTCTGGCAAACAATTTATTTGATAATTCAAAACTAACATTCCTGACAGTTGATGTAAGTTTTGGAACGTGAGGTTCATACTTCAAATTGTGGTGGAACTCTCTGACCAGGGTGGGGTAATAGACCTTATGGGTTGTAACAAAAGACCACTAGCCCTGATAGTCCAAGGCGGGAAATAGTTGCGGAAAAACTTCAAGCATTTTATGGTCGGTCGCAGCAATATACCGGGAAATGAGAACTTTCAGAGGTTCTTCCACGGTGACGGTAAGAGAGCTGTCCGCACCTTTCTGTCCCGTTGCAGCACCTAAAGATGAACCCTGCCTTGCTGTCCTGACATCAGATGCCTTTCTCTTTTTGGTTGGCGGGCTCGTATCGCGTGGACGCGTCTCTTTCCTCTTCCCTTTATCGTGAGCAGCTTTGGAGCGGGGCTCCATTTTACCTTCGGCCGATGCTGAACTTCTTTGATGTTCCTCTGCCTTCTTCTTCCCCTTGTTAGTGAATGTCGGAGGAGCCATGGCAGCGGGATGAATGGAACAGGAAGGGTGGAGATTGAGAGAAGGAACGGAAGGGGAAGGGTGGAGAGATGCAGAAAGGTAAAACCCCACTAGGTTTCGGAAGAGGCGGAAGCGACGGCAGCGTTTACGCTACGGGGTTTTATATAAGAAGACCATTCACTTTTTCGAGTCAAAAAGGGTACACCGGTTCACTGTGCTGAACCGGAATGGGATGTAAGTGGAGTAAGAGAAAGACTGCGTTGACGCTGTGAGGCACTGCGTCGACGCCACCAAAGTAAAATTTTGTAAAGTGGATAGAAGATAGTGAAGTCCCACAGTATTTAGGCATTCTTAAGGCAAAGAAGTTGTGAAGAGATGAAATGGCATTCAGGGATTTTTAATTGATAAAATTCAAGTTCCCCTATGAGATATATGATGAGAGATTATGATAGCCTTAAAACCATATAACAATGTGGAGTAAGATAATCTTAAGACTTTAAGAAAAATCCTTGAATAAAAAGAGCATGATTATGGAATGAGGATTGAACAATTTTCACACAAGGAACATTCTCAAATCATATCCCTAGAAGGTTCAATTTCAAGAACCCTTATGGTTGTGAATTTAACATGAATTGAGGATAAACTCAAAGGATTTTATTTTTGAGCTTTAGTTCAACCCCATATGAACATTGATAATTTTCATTTTTCAACAGTTGCAGTCAAGTATAGCTAGAATTTTGACACAGGTGCACATGTTTATTAGACACCAGAGTCCCCGGCTACTTAGCATAGCTTACTATTCTGCATACCTGAAACAGAGTTGGCAACTCACATCATGACATGCCTTGTAGCACTTCATTGGTGCATGAAGGTAGTTTCTCAGTGGAAAGTAACCATTGCTCTGCACTGAATTATTTTTCTTGTAAAATAGAGGTGACAGCCCACATCATGACATGCTCATTTGCACTTCGTTGGTGCATAGAGACAGTTTCTCAGTGAAGGCTTGCCATTGCTCTAAAATTTATGATATGAATCATTGTATATATAGGGTATGTTTCTTAAGCTTTTATTAATCCTGAACTGAGTTTAAGAACAATACAGATGTTAAATTCATTTTGCACAAAGGTCTCTTTACTTTTGAACATAATAGTTCAAGAAATGAGGAGTTCTCAGTTTTATTAAATGGTTCTGAACCTATTCCATATGCACAACACATTTTGCGTTCATGAATTTTTATCATTCAAAGAACAGAAGATGTATAAAGCTCCAACCATTAATATAGCCTAGAGACAGTCAATAATAGTCATCACATCTTGTAAGGGAATTATCATTTTAGCTCCCCCTGAATTTATGGCATCAATTCACAATTCAGATCTCAAGAAACTTCCTTCATACTCAAGATTGAGTGGTTCTTCACGACAAGTTGAAACACAGAAAGTGGAGGCAATAAGAGAAGATGAGAAGACAAACTAATATACTCGACGACGAGAGAAGGATATGAGAGTTCCAAACAACACAGCTCCAGAACCCTTCTGAAGACACCAAATCAATTCCAGCAACAGTTTTTCGTAAAAGTCTGTCAGTGCGTTGATTCAACAGGATGACTGCGTTAACTCAATCCAGCCTCAGCGTCAACTCACTCAACCAGCCAGAAATGCTTCACATCAAGTATTTCAAGGACAACAGTCTGGTGCGTTAACCCTACCTCCACACTGCGTTAACTCACTTATCCGACCAGCAATATCACCTCTGTACATTATTCAGCATCTCATTGCCAAGAAATCAATCCTAAGCTAACTCCCCCTCAAACCATGCAGGAATGAAGATATGAATGCCAAATGAAAAGAGTTATTAAGCAAATAAGCTCAAAACTTAACTCCCCCTAAGTCTGTGACTTATTTAGAAAGTAGGAATTTGCAACTCAAGCAAGACATGCAATCAGTTTATTCCTATGCAGAGTTAATCAGATAAGTTTCATGTAAGACATTGTGGATCCCTTTAAAATCCACACTTTTGGTGTGAGGTTAAAAAGGAAGGGAAAAGGGAAACATTAAATAATGGTGGAGATGAAACAATGCACGAGGTGCACAAGGGGAGTGTGTGATCGCCAGAGGGTTTACCTCAATAAAAAAAATAAGATCGCATGTACCTGGTGAAAGATGTGATGCGGGATGAATGTGGATCTCCTCCTCCAACTCCAATCGGCCGGCCGACGAAGTGGGTTTTCTTGATTGATTACCTTGTAAGAAAGACAATGAAAGACAAGCAAAAGAAAGGGGATCAGCCAAAGTGCAGTAGTATCAGTCAAAAACCAACATAAAAATGATGAAAAGACATCAACATGCGCACCTTCTTTTTTGTTTTCTTTTTAAACCCCTTAAGAAGACTTAAGGGAAGGGGAGTTTGATGATAAAAAGAAATGCAACAAGACGTGAACAGATGTGAAGAGTGAATAGAGATATAAAGGACGGAGGGGTGATGATATGAATGAAGTAAAAACAAAAAAAACAAAAAAAAAAGATGAAAAGATGAGAACCCTGCTGTCCCTGGCGACAGTAAAGGGAAAAACCGAATGAATGTGTTGATGGATGTAGATGGACGAAGCACCGGATGCAGCCCAATCGAAGGATGCAGAGGGGAGGCAGCAAAGGATGAAGAAGCTCTGCTCGTGATGAATATTCAGCTTCTGAGCGCTTAGCCCGCTGAATGCTTAAGGTGCTTAACCTTCTGCACGATCGGTCAAGGCTTCAATTTATAATGCCTCAAGCGGATGTGATCAAACCAAGGAATGATAAGAACAGGCAATGAGGCATCCAGGGAAGGATCAAGATCGGGCAAGAGTCCAAAGACAGCAGGGAACTGTGAGGGAAAGATGGAAAAAGGAAGGACTCTGGAGTGAAACACGCCTTAATACAGGGCGTCTTTTATGAATTGACGACCTTCTCAAAGACGTTTTCTTGAAACACGACCTAGGAAAGGGCGTTTCTTCCTGGATTTAGTTTTGGAAATGAAACATTGCCTTGTTTGAAAGCTCAGATAACACGCCTGAGATAACGGCGTTAATTAAAATCACGCCCTGAGGAAAGGCGTTACTCACGAAATACCTTTTATTTTGAAAATAGATAATTCCAGAAATTAAGGGATAACACCAGGAATTGACGCCCTCACATACGGTCGTCCTTTCTTTTAAAACGCCTTACAACAGGTCGTTATTTTTAAAATTAACGCCCTTAATCAAGTCGTGACTCACAAAAATACAGGAAAAATGCAGAAAAACTCACAAAAATAGAAAAACTTCATGTTATAGGAATATTGAAGTCCACTTGGGGCATTTATATAATAACATGAGATTTGATCAACATAACGTCAATTTTGGCGTGTCTACAGCTGCCCCGCCTTGGCGTCTGCTTTGCAAGGGAGTGAGACGGAAATGGAGCGAAGTGTAATGAAAGGAATGAAGTGGAACGAACTGATAAGGAGACGCCAAGGTGTGATGTGACACGCCTCAGACACTAAGCATTTGAAATCTTTCCAAGATTCTGAATGAAACAACTCTGAGTGGTTCCAAGGAAACAATCGATTTGTTGGATAAAAGGAGGTTAAACTAAGTAATAAAGGGTGTGCGCGTGGGCACGGCAGGGAAAGACCATTGGAGAGCGATTACCAGCCATGTGGACGTGCTGCAACCAAGGTAAATTTTGCAGAAAAGTAAAGAGAATTGGGATAGAGATCCAACAAAAGGAACACTTTCAAGGAATCAGCCTGAATGGCTTCAAATAGAACAAAGTACTTGATTTAAAGTGGAATATCTCATGTCAATTCAATCGAGAGCGAGTGAACTTCATTATTGCCATAATATGAAGATTTTCAGCATGAAACTCAAAGTCCTACATGATGCATGCTGGGCTAAAAGAAAAGGTTAAAACAAATTAAAAAAATAGAAAATAATCAAGGATAATATTGCTAAGCTGTTTAAGTCTGGTCAAGAATCCATATTTCTGAGCTAACACTAAGCCGAAGCCCGTTTGTCCGCGCATCAACTCAGAAAGTGGAACCATCGTCCCAAACTTTTAACAACTCAACGGCCTATCCGTGTGATCAAGATTCTCCTGAAATCGTCATCGTTTTTGATGAAGGGGAACTCAAATTTCAGGTTCACCAGAACCACAAGGTCCTTGACATAATATAATAGCGTAGATATTATATAGTAACAATGCTTACAAGAAACAGATACAAGGTGGCAAGATGTTGCTCCTATGAGTGATCCAAACGCCTCGAATCCTGCAAACTTCTGCACTTTTAACTTATTAGCCTTTTTCCATCAATTCAGAACATGACATGATCATAAGTGCTTAATCATAGACAATTTCATCAAAATAATAGCACTTA